>CANTUQ010000024.1:0-262500 GCA_947683425.1 Excoecaria cochinchinensis | reverse complement strand
TGCACATTGGAATGATTGTCAGAAAAATTATTCTACAATTAAAAAAAATGAAATTCTTTCAATTGTTATGTGCATTTCAAAATTCCAAAGCGATTTACTAAATCAGAAGTTTTTACTTCGGATTGATTGCAAATTGCCAAGGAGGTTTTACAAAAAGATGTTCAAAATATTGCATCAAAATAAATTTTTGCTCGATGGCAAGCTATCCTTAGTATATTTGATTTTGAAATTGAATTTATTAAGGGAGATAAGAACTCAATTCCTAATTTTCTAACTAGAGACTTCCTTCAAAACAGGACTTAAAAATACCAAGAAAATCAAAAGGAAAGGGAAAAGAGGTCTAGAAAGAGGACCAAAAAGTTTCAATTCCTGCAGCAGCCTCGTCTGCCACAGAAATTAAATCATTGGCCCAAATTATCGAAGAAGATGAGGAGGCCCTCGCCAAACAGTCTCAGGTCCAACATTGGGTCGAGATTATTTCCAAATAGCCACAACTTGGCTCCCTTTTCAAAATGCTGGCTGAACAACAAACAGGTAAAACCCCTCAAACCATTTCAAAACAAGAGTAAGGATCTTCATCCTCAAAACACTCCTCTAAACAAATTTTATAACCTACACAAAAAATATCCTATGATATAGTACTTGTCAAACCCTCCGACCTCGGAGTTATTTCTTCAAAATCCTCATATGAGGAATTTTTTAAAATTGTTTTAACCCAAAATAGTTCTGAAATTTTTTTATCTCAGTAAAAAAACATTTTAAATTATTTTGTTAAAATGGATTTTCAATATATTTGGACCATGTAGGAAGGATTTTATCTTCAAAACCCTCAGATGGCCATTTTAAGAGTTTTCCCTAAAGGCTGGCTTTTTAAACCATGGGATTTATGAAAACCCCAGCCTTATTATAGGGCAATCTTATAATTGGTGGGTTTTGTGTCCATTGTGGACAATCCTATAACTGGACAAGTCAATTACTCCATGGGAAAAAATGCATAAAGTTCTCTCTCCTCTCGAGTGGGGACAAAACCTTCACTAACCTAAAACCTTTCCCGTTGTTTTCAATTCCACCTACAACCATTGCTGGACCTATTCCTACTAGGATTATCAAGAGGTGTGGTACAATGCTTTTCTTTTTCAAAAGACAAATTTCACCCACACTTGGTTGTTCTACTTCAACCTCAAATAGGAGCCTTACAAAATTCCTTTTTGGTTCGATCATTGGTGGAAATTGTATAGAGCTTCTCCTGAAATCTTAAAACCCTAAATCCAGGAAAGCTACATCCTTTTTAAAACCTCTTACAAACCTTCTGTCAAAGAAAAAAGGTTCCATCCTTTAATACTTTTTGCAATAAGGTTCTTCTTAACATGGGTAACAACCTGGTATTTGGACTACCATCAGCAGGAAGCACAGATAAACTTGGTAAGGAGATTTAAAATCAGATGGTGGATGAAATTCTCCATTTCGGACTCCATCAGAAAACCAGCCGTAAACTTGTGGCTCCAAAGTCAAGGCCTTCTAAAACCAGAACCAGGAACGACACAGTTCTTGGCCCTGGAGTCCTTTTCTAAGACCCAACTGGCAGCAGCAAAAACTAAGGAAGAATACTTTAAGATAATGGGCCAACTCCTCCAGAGTAAGGCCTCATCTTTAAAAGATTCTTCAAGCCCCTCAAAAGCAGCCTCTTCCTCAGGCTCAGAGCGCATAGTTAACTTGGGTGATGATAACGGAGATGACTGCTATAACATTTTCCCAAACTCTTGTTTAAGCCCATAAATAAGGCATTTTGTAAACACGGGCCTAGCCCATTTATTTCCTTTTAAATTTTAAACATAGGCTTAGCCGACAAACTTGTAAAAGGCCTAACCTATCAGAAAAGAAAAGAGTAAGAAAAGTCAAAAAGCCAAACAGTAAAACTTTATTTTGTCGGCTACTTTCGGTTACTTTTTTTAATTTTCAAACAACCATAAATGACGGACACCAGCATGTGAAGAAATCGCTTTATAGCTCATCTAGTTACTTCAGGCTCCCTTAATTTATGGAAGCTCCCTATTTAAGGATCCTTTCTTCCCAGTTGAAGGCAGAGACTAATTTGGAGACAATTCCTAGTCTTCAAAACCTCTCACTTAGAAGAGAATCAAGGTAGCTCATGAATGAGCAAAAAACCCTTGTAATTCTTGAGCTGAGTGTTTATCTCCTACAACTTGTAATTATTATATTTCAAAACCTGTAAGTGTAGCTCATGTGTTGAGCCTTTGTACCTTATAGTTTCTGTAATTTGTATTACTGTTTTAATATATATATATATATGTATATTTTAAAATAAATTATTTTGCATTCATAAGTATGCTCTGTACTTGCGATTTATATTGATTTGGTAAATCGGAAATATTGTTTGCATATTTTTGAAACAATCTTGAAGATATATCGACTGAAACAATTCGAGCTGCGGGCTACTGGTTCAAAGGATAACTCGGTTATCATGCTTGATTATTGCCACGTACATTCTTGATTTGTTTTGCATTTTCATTTTAGTTTTAGGTTGTGAAATCCATTCATGGATCTGTTGCTGTTTGATAATATTTTATTTTAGTGCTTTGTTTTATACCTTATGGTCCTGCAACGTCCTTGGTATATATATATATATAGGAAATGTAGTCACATGATATCCACAATAATAACTTTCATATACATATTCATTTATTAATCAAATGTATTAATTTAACAAGAATAAGTCAAATTGGAAATTCTTTGCAATAACTGGAAATGTCGCACTTGCGACAAACATGCAGATTAGCTTCTGTCGTGATCGCGACACAAGTCATGCCCGCGATAGAAACCAGTCTTCACCTTTGTTGCATTCATGCATTCGACAGAAGACAACTAATAAATTTCGTCCAATGGAGCGTTCTGTATGCTCACGACAGGACTGAATTTTCAGTTCAATGCTCCACACTTCACACCTTGTGTTCGTTCATTCCATCCCAAACTCACTTATGACTTCTAAAACTCATCCTAACATAATCATCTGCCTTCAAGGCCGGCCTTCTAGAAACTTATTTATCTACATGTTAAGAATATAATGGCACAATTTTCATTATTTCTAGTCATATATCTGAGGAGTTATGGCTATAGAAACAATAGATGCTCCAAAAGCCCTCCTACAAGCTTAAACCAACTTAGGCATACTGTAAGCACCGTGTCCCGGAGCGGTCCGGATAAGAGATTACCCTATGATGAAATCGGCATCCGAGCTTGTACAAACGGTTTGGATTTGGAGGCTTTAGTCCCATGCTCCATGAGAAACAAGTCGTTTTACCTTTCATAGGCAGAAGGGGGGAAAACGGGGAATTTTTAAAGTCCAAAAAAGTATGTTTTCCTTGACGGACGGCCGGCCTGTCGATGAGGGGCCGGCCCGTCGGTCGGTTGGTAGAACCGTCGGATAAATCCTTATGTCAGAAGGATTCTTCCGGTGCCCGTCGGTCAAAATGGCAGGGCTGTCGGATGAATCCTTGTGTCAGTAAGATTCTTCCAACACTAGTCGGTTGAACCGACGCCCGTCGGTCACCCCTGACCTATAAAAGCTTTGAATTTTCTCATAAATGGGCTTGCAAAAATTTGCAAAAATAGGGGCAACTCTGCCAAAATTCACGCGTGTTTTCTCTCTCTTCCAACAAACACATTTCTAAAAGATCTAATTAATTCAAGAATCAAATCTTCAAAAGAAAGAGGATTTAGTTGATTTTTCACGGGTTTTTGGAACTTAATTTTCGTCGAACTGTTGAAAACACACTCTATTTTCAACATTTGATCTTTTGTTCAGACCTTCTCGTGGAGCGTGTGGGAAGCCAGACAACAACAAGGAATCCAACCAAAAGGTTCTTTTGAGGGTAAAAATTTCGGACCCTTTTCTGTCCCTTTTTTTTACCTTCCTTTTCGATATTATCTCTGCTCTTGTCCTTTTTTTATTTCTTATTGCTATTCTTTTTGAATTTGTGTAAAACTTGTCTTTTTGCTTTTAAAAAACTTCTTATTTTCTTTCTAGGACAGAGGGGACCGACGGGTCATCTGTTGTGACCGACGCCCGTCGGTCACCTTTAAGCATAACCCGTCGGTCACCCACACAGACGGCTCCCCTCGAGTGAGCGACGGGCCGCATTGGTCACCTTGACCGATGCCCTCCGGTCATTCAGCATAGCCCGTCGGTGGGTTCTGTCCCACATTTTTAAATCTTTTTCTTTCTTCCTTTTTGTTCACTCAAATTTTTATGTTATTTATAATTTTTCTTCTGTTTTTTAACATCCTTTTGGCTTGTTTTGTGATAATATGTTTTTGTTTCTTGGATCGGCTGGAGTCTAAAGGAGTTCTCCCGTGTATGGAAAGTCTGCTTGGTTTAGTTCCCTATCCTCCTCTCTTTGGTATTTCGTGTATGTATTTATTGCTTCTCATGTTTATGAAAAAATTGTTGTATTTCTCACTAATGTAAAAATCGGCCAAATGTTTTATACTTAATAAATTGAATTCTTCATAAAATCAAGGACCCAATGTCCTATTTTTATCCAATAAAATCCTCACAATAGAAATATCCATTTTAATAATGATGCATGCGAGGACCAAAGTCCTCAAAATAAGCAATGCCCCGATTCGTGTATGTATCGCATATTTATAAAAGGGAGTTGTATTCCGCTCCTTGTGTTATTGTAATTTATCGCTTTCATTATTTATTCGTTCATTTACCGCTTTCCAAATTTGACTAAATGCGCTTTGATTCAATTTCATCGTGTGGAGAGAGAGCGAATAAATGAAATTTAAAATTTGATCATAAAATAATCGAGGTAGAAATAGATGAGAAGTCCCGAACCCAGCTCTGGTCTTTGGGCGCAAAGAGGCGAGAGGTCTATTCGATCACTCATTGGAACTATGACCTCCAAGACACCACTTGTGTCACCAGACCTTGAAGTTAATCCTAGGCTCCTTAGGGCGAGAGGTTTACCGTCTAAGACCCCTTTGGTTGGTCCAAAATGGATACTAAGCGCAGTCTTAGGGTCTCCGAGGCGAGATAAACTTTTCCAATGTTCTATTGGGTGGCGACTCCACGAAACCTCCTTATTGGCTAAAATAGACGCACTTGTAAATGTCCTTACAAGTTGCCGACGGATCCTCAATTGCTCGATTGCCCACCAGCGGGCGGTCAGAGAGGCGGTCGCGGGGTCCGGTGCACGTCACAGTGGCGACTCCACTGGGGACTTATGGTTCGAAACTTCGATTTGAAAATACCTCGCTTAAAATTTATGATTAAAGTTTAATTCATAAATTCACTTTCTTTCAAATTTGCATTTACATCCCATTAGAGCCTTAGAATATGCTAGATTGGTCCCTTATTAGCCTCGGTGCATTCCCGAAGCATAACCCTACGTTCACTCAATGTGGGGAAGTGTTAAGGATAACCACCAGTCCAAGCTTCATACGTAATGGTATATCAAATGATGACCCGATCGGTCGTTATGCTCGTGATGAGCTAGACCCATCGGCAGGGATCATGCTTGGGTAGCCCTAAAGTAACATCTCCCTTGTCTTAAGCTCATGTAATGGCCGTAGCTACTTTCCATAGGTGATATGAACCATAATTCCATGCTTGCTATATGGATCATTATGTATTGGGTGAGTCCAGATGTCTTGCTTGGTAACCTAGTCAAAGGCTTTCATGCCCTGGTAGGGCCATGTCGAAATTTTTGGAATGCCTAAATACATGATGATCATTATCCATTCGCTTGTACATTAACATAGGAGTGTCATGCTGCCGATTTTCCACCATGCATCATGCGCGTCCATTGGGTCCCCTACTGACCCTTGGGCTAATCCCGCCTAGGAAAAAGACCGCGCGACCACGTGTGTAGGAGAAATAAGGGTGGAAGGACCTACCTGCTTGCTTGTGTTTTATGGGTGTTGCATATCATGATCATGCATTGCATCTGCATTCCATACATCACATCTAATGCCTTGTCCCTGCAGCCATCATAGATCTGCCTAGGTGGACTAGAGCGCCTACCGGACGGTTGATCCGAGTTCCTACATCTGAACAGCTAGATAGAGAAGGCCTTCCAGAGATCTTACTGAAAGTCAGCTGTACCGTATCTAATATGGCAAACTCACCTAGGGATAATGATGCCACCAGCGCCATGATTGCAGAAGAAGTGGGCCGACAGTTTGAAGAGTTTAAGGGCAGAATGATGAACATGTTAACTGCTATGGCACAATAAAATGCTCCGCAGAATCCACCACGACCTCCTCCTCCCGTGAGACAAAATGAGCGAGAAGAGGAAAGAGCTGAGAGATAAAAAGAGCCTATTCGGCCGCCACCAATAGAGCTGAGGTCAGAGAAAAAGACCAATGCTGAGGATAGATGATGACAGGGATGACGAAGACGAAAAAATGAGTAATGTATCTGAGAGGGGGAAGGCACCCCAAACTGATGAGTTCATTCTAAAGAAGATGGAAGAGAGGTTTGAAGCCATGGCCTGTATGCTGAGTAGAGGTCAGGGGATGAACCCGGAGGATAAAGAATTGGAGGGAGAAGACCCGATTCCTTATAATTTCAAGATGCCTGATGTGCCAAAATTTGACGGGACCTCTGACCCGACTGCCCATGTGTAGCAGTACTCTCTGGTCATGAAAGGGACCACTTTATCTAAGAGGCAGAAGGTGGAGTACTTTTGTTTGAGTCTGACTGGCCCTGCCATCGACTGGTATCATAGCCTCGATCGTTGAACTAAGGATGATTGGGATCTACTCACAAAGGAGCTCTTGAGACAATATGATTGCAACACCAGGATGGAGGTGACTCTTAAGGACCTTGAATTGCTCCAGCAGAAGGCCGGGGAATCTTTTCACGACTATCTCACCTGCTAGCGGAACAGGGTAATGGAAATGCGAAGAAAGCAAGACACCCAAGACCAGATCCGCCTATTTATCACGAATGCAAGCTCGTATTTGAAGGATGTTCTGAAGATGAAAGGGCTGAAGGATTGGGAGTCTCTAAAAGACATAGCCATTGAGGTAGAGGGAGAATTCTTGGCCCGAAAAGCTAGCGATGATAGTTTTGCAAAAAGGGCTAACACCGGTCAGGGAACCAGTAGGCCAACTGGTCCCAGTGGTAGCACCAGAAGAACGCTTGAGGTGTATGCTACTGACGTAACTACCTCGAGGAAGTTTTCAAACTTAGGGAAACCCTT
Source organism: Excoecaria cochinchinensis (assembly GCA_947683425.1). NCBI lineage: Eukaryota > Viridiplantae > Streptophyta > Magnoliopsida > Malpighiales > Euphorbiaceae > Excoecaria > Excoecaria cochinchinensis. The sequence continues at coordinate 255,268 of CANTUQ010000024.1, read as the reverse complement.
ATCTTGGGTTTTGAGGTGCTTGATGAAGGAAGGAAAGTTGCGACCTTTGGCTCCTAAGCCAGCTAAAACGCAAGGGGTGCCAGGTCATAAGGACAATGAATACTGTGCATTTCATCAGCACACAGGCCATCCAACAGACAATTGTAAGGTGCTGAGACACTCTATTCAAGATCTGATTGATGACAAGCAGATTTCTGACCCTGAGAAGAGGGAATCAAAGAAGAAGCCTGGTTACAATGCCGTGCCGCCACCAGTTTTTATGATCGGATCCAGCTTGCCAGAGTGGTACGTAGTGCAGGACTTATATGGGAGCGAGAGTATTGTTGTTATTTGTTCTGAGGGTAGAGAAGGAAGAGCAATTGTAGCGACCATTGATTGTTGGTGGAGCAATGAGAGTGGTGAAGAGGACGAAGAGGAAGGAGAGACGAACTTAGATCTGTGGAGATCTGATGACGATGAAGAAGAGGTAGGGGCTGTGACAAGAAGTGGGAGAGTGGTCCCTAAGATTACAAGGGTACCAGAACCTGCGCAGCCATTGACGAAAAAGGAGCCAAAGGTGAACCAGATTGTTAAGCAGTTGAAAAAGACCACGGCTCAGATATCCATCTGGGATCTCTTAAGACTGTCCCCTTCTCACAGGCAGAAAGTGGTAAAAGCCTTGACTGAGTCCACTGTTGCCACAATGATTTCCCCATCAGAGCTTTTGGGTCTAGTTAAAGGAGGATCGGGGGAGAGATTGGTTTTTTCCGATGTCGACCTGCCAGTAAAAGGCCGTGATCATAACCGACCCCTGTATATCAAAGCACAGATTAACGGCAAGCACACCGCTTGCGTTATGGTAGATGATGGATCTTCTATCAATGTTTGCCCTCTGATAGCTCTTCAGGCATTTGGATTGAGTGAGGATAGGCTCAGTGAATCTGATTTGACGATTACAGCCTATGATAATTCGAGAAGACAAGCCTTGGGAACATTCAAGACCCTAGTCAAAACGGGACCCATTGAGGTAGAAGTAGAGTTTATGGTGCTGCCCATTCCTACTAATTTCTCAGCCCTACTTGGGAGGCCTTGGTTTCACAGACTAGGAGGAGTACCGTCCACGCTGCATCAAATGATAAAGTAACTATTAAGGCAGCCAGGGAGAATCAGGTGTCGGCTCTTGAAATTGCTAATCAGCCATTTAGTGGCTTCCACATTTCGATGATAGGAGAAGAGCACGGACTAGTGGATAACCCAGTAGTGGTTAACATCATGAAAAAGATGCACTATCTCCCTAGGGCTGGTTTGGGTAGAAACTCTCAGGGGCTGCAGACTGCGATCACCACTCGAGGTCAGAAGAACCGAAAGGGTCTGGGGTACAGAGGCGATTTTGGCAAGAAGAAGACGGCATATAAGATCCCTCACATTTCAGAAAGCTTTGTACCAGCATCCTCAGTATGCGCTTATACTGGTGAAGATGAGCCACAATGGGTGAATGGGAGGATTGTCCCCGAATTTGAGATCTTCAACGATGTATTTGACTGGGATGTCAGGCTTATTAAGACCGTTGAGAGCTTCTAGGATGAAGAGGTCATGACTCAGTGCATTGCTTGGGACAGAGGTGAGCCCGAGGAGGTAGTCACATAACAGATGTTAACTACCAGGCAGAAAGGGAAAGAAAAGATGGCAGAGCAAGAATTGGAGATTGGGGATTTGAAGATTTCCTCAGACATGCCTGAAGGGCCTATGTTGAATCAAGAAGCCGATGAGCAAGTTGTAGCAGCATCAACCTCTAGGGTGGTAGAAGAAGACTCTAGCTTAGATTGTCTTTTTATTCCAGAACTTTTTTATGATGTAAATGACAATTATAATATTATTAACAAGGCAAATAATTTCTCTTACTTGTGCGATGTTTCCAATAATTTCAACATGCATGAACATGATCATATTCCATCAATTTTTGATATTGATTCCACTGATACAACACCTTTTAATCTTGGAACCTCGGAAAATCCGAAGGAAATTCTAATAGCACCAAATATAACTCCTGATGAGAGAGAAAATTTTGAGAGAATAATAAGAAAATATGAAAAAGTCTTTGCCTGGACCTATGAAGACATGCCAGGGATCGATCGAAACGTAGCAGAACATGCTATCCCGACTTATCCAGACTATTAGCCTGTAAAACAGAATTTGAGAAGGCTCAGGCCAGAATGGGCAGACAAGGTCAAGGAGGAGATTCGGCAACAGATTGAGGCCAAGTTCCTCGTTGAAGTGCAGTATCCTACATGGTTGGCAAATGTAGTCCCTGTAGCGAAGAAAAATGGGAAGGTCAGGGTATGTGTGGATTATCGAGATCTTAACAAGGCCTGCCCTAAAGATGATTTTCCACTACCCCACATTGATGTGTTGATAGACAGTGCCGCCAACTGCACGATGTACAGCTTTAGGGATGGTTATATGGGCTACAACCAGATCCTAAACAAGATAGCTGACCGGGTTAAGACCGCTTTCATCACAGAGTGGGGGACCTATGCCTACCGGGTTATGCCTTTTGGCCTGAAAAATGTAGGGGCCACATACCAGAGGATGGCGACCAAGATCCTAAGCGACCTGATCCACAAGGAGGTGGAGGTGTATATCGATGACATGATGGTCAAGTCAGCCACCCGAGAGGGCCATTTTGAAGCTATAGAGAAGTTCTTCACCAGGATTGATAAGTACAGTCTGTGACTTAACCCCAAGAAGTGTATCTTCGAAGTAACTTCAAGGAAACTGTTGGGACATGTCGTCAGCTAGAGGGGAATAGAAATTGACCCGGACAAGGTAAAGGCCATCAGAGAGATGCCCGTGCCGCAAAAGGAGAGGGATGTAAGGAGCTTCCTGGGCAAGTTACAGTATGTCAGCCGATTCATTGCCAAGCTCACTTCGATATGCGAGCTAATTTTTAAGCTGCTCAGAAAGAATCAGCCTGTGGTCTGGAACGAAGACTGCCAGAAAGCCTTTGACAGCATCAGGGAATATCTATTGAATCCGCCAGTGTTAAGGGCACCGCAATCAGTTAAACCGCTTATCCTGTCTCTGGCAGTGGAAGGCAGTTCTGTGGGTGCCATGATGGCTCAAGAGGATAAATTTGGAGTAGAATTCGCAGTTTATTACCTCAGCAAGAAGTTCCTGGCTTATGAGATGAAATATGCTGAGGTAGAGAAGATCTGCCTCGCAGTGATTTGGGCATCCAAGAAGCTGAGGCATTATTTCCATTCATACAAAGTTCAGGCAGTGGCTAAGCAGAATCCGTTGAAATATTTACAAGAAGCGCCGTCTTTGCTTGGTAAGATGGGGAGGTCGCTGCTTTTGCTACAGGAGTTTGATGTTGAATACATCACTCGCAAAATTATTAAAGGGCAAGCCGTAGCCGAATTTCTTGCTGAGCATCCTATTCAAGGGGACAGCCCCGAGTTTACCTTTCCTGATGAGAGCATAGTCGCGATTTCTGTCCAAGGATGGTAGTTACACTTCGACGGGGCAGTGAATAATAAGGGGGCTGGAGTCGGAATTATTTTAACAACCCCAGACAATGAGAAACTCCCTCTAGCCAAGAAGTTGCGGTACAAAGCAACCAACAATGAAGCCGAATATGAAGCATGCACTTTCGAGTTAGAAGCTTTAGCTGCTTTGGGGGCAAGGAACGCTGAAGTCTTTGATGACTGATCCTTGGTGATTAACCAAATCCGAGGTGAGTGGGCTGTAAAAGAAGAGTGGCTGGTACCCTATGTTGAATATTTAAAAGAGATATGTGGGCAGTTTGATACCTGCACTTTCCACTTCGTACTAAGAGATGAGAACCATCTACCTGATGCGTTGGCAACCCTAGTGTCGATGTGGGATAATCCTGAAGGGGTAGATATGAAACCAGTGCTAATTTTGAGTTATGAGAAGCCCAGCTTTGAGATCAAGCCAACAATGGAAGTAGAAGTGGCTGATGGAAAACCATGGTACTTTGACATTATGAATTATTTGGAAAACGCTAGGTTTCCAGAGGAAGCTACCGAGAAAGACAAGAGAATAATCCGGAAGCTATCTACTAAGTTCATATCCTTGGAAGGAGTGTTGTACAAAAGACAGGCATATGGGATTCAGCTCAGGTGCTTAAATGAAAAAGAAGTCCGCAAGGTAATGGAGGAGACCTATGCAGGCGTCTGTGGGGCTCACACGAACGGTTTAACTCTGGCAAAGAAGATAATGAGGCAAGGCTTCTATTGGCTTACGATGGACAATGACTGCTCAAAGTATGTCAAGCAATGCCAGTTATGCCAACAGTACGCAGATTTGAGACACCTGCCAGTATCAGAGCTACACAACCTGACATCGCCTTGGCCTTTCACTGCTTGGGGGATAGATATCATTGGAGAGATTCGCCCTACGGCATCTAATGGGCACAGATACATCATAGTTGCGATTGACTATTTTACCAAATGGGTAGAGGCAGAATCCTTCAAAAAGATTGACGCAAGGGATATGGCCAAGTTCATAGAGAGAAATCTGATCTGCAGATATGGCCTCCCTTACCACATAGTGTCTGACAACGGGGTACAGTTCATGGGGGAAACCAGGAAGCTCCTTGAGAAATATGGTATCAAGCACCATAGATCCTCTCCCTACTGACCACAAGCTAACGGGGCAGTAGAGGCCACTAATAAAAATGTGAAGAGGATCCTATCCAAGATGGTCCAAACTTACAAAGACTGGGCAGAGAAGCTACCCTTCGCACTGTGGGGATACAGGACAACGGTAAGGACATCTACGGGTGCTATGCCATATTCTCTGGTATACGGGATGGAGGATTTATTTCCAGTTGAGATAGAGCTCCGATTGTTGAGGGTGATTATGGAAGCCCAAATCCCGGAGGCTGAATGGGCACGACAGAGGCTACATGGGCACGACAGAGGCTACAACACTTAAACTTAATGGATGAGAGTAGGCTGAAGGCTTATTATCACAATCAAATCTACCAAAAGAGGTTGGCCAAGACATTCGGGAAGAAGGTGAGAAAGCATCCGCTGAAGGAAGGGGACTTAGTGTTCAAGCAGATGAGACCAGGTATACCGGATATCAAAGGAAAATTCAGACCAACATGGGAGGGGCCGTATATCCTTAAAAAGTTGTTGTCCAATGGAGCTACAATCTTGTCGGATAGCGATGGAAATGAATTCAAAGAGCCGATCAATGTCGGCAGGCTCAAAAGGTTCCATGGCTAAAGACCAAAATAAAAAGAAGAGAATAAAATGCCCTGCAGGTTGAAAACCGAAAAAAAGGCATCCTGTGCAAAAATAAGACACACGAGAGAAAATATCCAATCGTGAAAACCCGAGAGGGCCGATTGGCAATAGGAGTTGATGTTGTTAAAATTTGGTTTCATGTATTAATAGGCCGTACACGGTCGCATTAATGTCAAAACTGATCATGTATGCTGAAATTACATGGAAATGTACACAATTTCGTGAAATAGAACAAATATTATTCTTTTCATTTTCATCATTTTGTAGTTCTGCATTAAAAAGAAATGTAACACCAAAAGAAATACATATGTAAGCTAAGTCCTGCCACTGCTCTCGCCAACCAGATGCTTGAGCCTTCGTGTCCTATTGTCAGATGCTGAACTAAGGACCCATTTCTTGTACTCGCTGGTTGAAGCAACAAAATGATCGCCGAACCTCGGAATAATAGTCTTCACGGGTAGTTTGCTCCACAGCTCATGATACCTTCAAGCGAAGGCAGCTGAAAGAGCTCCTCCTCGAAACGATTAGGGAACCCTCACCACATCCTGGGTCATCCCAAGCTGATGTACACATCGAGAAGTGATGTAGAAAGTGGCTTGACGGAGCCCACAGAGGGGAACACACCCCCGATTGCCCATCAATAACCACATGAGACAGTGGAAGCCAGGCAGACGTAAAGCTGATATCGTCATCTGACAGTTCACCAAATTTGGTAATGCCTTCACTAGCAGCGGCACACTCATACAGCCGTCGACGCAGAAGAAAATGGCTCGGCGAGTATTTTGGAATGACCCGAGGAGGTGGCTCAGATAGCATCCTCAGTTTCTCTTGCAGCCAGAATTAAAAAAATTAAAAAAATTAAAAAAATTAAAAAAATTAAAAAAATTAAAAAAAAATTAAAAAAATTAAAAAAATTAAAAATCAAAAAATAAAAAATAAAAAATAAAAAATAAAAAGAAAAGAAAATCCGCTGGAGTAAGTAGGGTTTACTTCAGGCAAAAGTAAGGCAAAGGGTTGTGCGAAAATTCGAAAGGACGCACCTCTCGCTAAGAAAAGCTAGTGTGAAAATCCACGAGGGACGAACTACCATTAAAATAATGACGTACCTGGAGCAACAAGGGGCTGCCGGTGAAAGTAATGGTGTATCTAGAGCTCATAGAGTCAAAACCCATGATGGTTTCAGCTAAAATGAGTGGGAAGGGTGATGATCCTGGATGAAAGTCGCTCAGAATCTCGAACAGGCGAGGGTCGCCTGTCAAACCCCTTGGAACCACAGTGAGAAAGTTCGTCATGCAAAATAGAAATGTGATGCTTACCCGGTAAGTGGGGACATCAGTGAACCAATCTAGAGCCTCGATCAGTGGCTCCAAAGTGAAGGAAGAGCCCGGAGAAACCAGCCGAGCGGCCTCAGAAGGGGGTATGCCGAGAGCCATAGCTATATCCCGAGTCTGAAGTAGACCGCAATAGGGGACGCAGGGCAGAGCGTTAGGGGGATACCAGGCTCCAAGAATGGCAGCTAACTCCTCAAACAGGGGGCACAACTCCTGATAAGTGAACCGGAAGACGTGAAACTGGGGGTTCCAGAAGTGAGTGGCCGGCAGAAGAAGGTTCTGATCAATTTTGACCCGACGCAGATATTTTAGCCCAGACAGAGAGGAAAGGGTGCCTTTTTCCCAAGTGTGCTTGTCATCTAGGATGCGTTACATTCTTTGGAGAAGAGGTGAAGACATTTTGAGAAGAATGAGGGGCTCAAGATGTTGGGAAAATGAAGAGACACAAAAAAGCAAAATTTTTGGAGGAATTTATAGAGTAGCGCCACCGACGGCCTGCCCGTCGGTAAAAATCCACCTGGCAGATGCATACGTCAACATAATATTAATCACAAGCACTAAATTCACATTAATTGGGGGAATGGGGAACGACAGACGGTCAGCCTGTGATGCACGCTGGATCCCCGCGGCCGCCCGTTCGACCGCCCGCACGTGGGCGATCGGGGCATTTGTGGGTCCGTTGACATCTTGCAATAAATCGCAAGTGCGTCTATGTTGGGCAACAAGGAGGTTTCATGGAGTCGCCACCCAATAGAACATTGGGAAAGTTTCTCTCGCCTCGGAGAGCCTAAGACTGCGCGTTGTATCCATTTTGGGCCAGTCAGAGGGGTCATGGAAGGTAAAACCTCTCGCCCTAAAGAGCCTAGGATTAGCGCTAAAGTCTCATGGCACAAAAAGGTGTCTTGGAGGGTAGACCTCTAGCCTCTTTGAGCCCAAAGACCAGAGCTGGGTCCGGGATTTCTCATCTATTTCTACCTCGATTATTTTATGATCAAATTTTAATACCATTGATTCGCTCTCTCTCCACACGATGCAATTAATTGAAAGGCGCATTTATTCACATTTTGAAAGCGGTAAATGAGCAAAATAAATATCGAAAGCGATAAATTACAATAATACAAGCAGCAGAATACAACTCCCTCTTGTAAATGTGCGAAGCATACATAAAACGGGTTATTCATTTAATAGTGAGAATATTGGTCCTCGCATGCATATTTATTATGAAACAGTTTTGATGTGATGATTTATTTGGGTATGAAAAAGCTAGGACATTGGACCCCTTTTATTTAGGAAACAAATGTCAAGTTAATTAATAGAAACGTTTTTGTGATTTTCTTTTTAGCGTGGCTAAATAAATAATTTTACAAGAAAATTATATGGCAAAATTAAGTAAAATATTACAAACCAAACGAGCCTTTTTGGACCTCCCGATGTGGTCGCAAAAATGCCCAAGCGAAAAATGAGTTTAGACATAAAAACAAAATACAAATAAAATAATGTTAGTAATTAAATCAATTAAACATAAAAAATAATGAATAACAAATTAAAATAAGATAAGATGATATGAAAAGAATGATAATTAAATCAAAAATATTAACAAACCAAAATAAAATGAGAAACATGCATTATATGTGATAAATGATTAAATGATGTGATGAAAATAAAATAAAACATGTTAATTAATTAGTACATGAAAATATACACATGATGAAAAATGATGAAAAGTGAAAAATAATAAATAAATAAATCATAATAAATCAATCATGTAACAATGATAAAAAGAATAATAAAAATTAGTAAACAAAAGAATGATGAAAATAATAATGATATATAACAAGGTTAATTGATGTGTTCATAATTAACATAAACTATTTACATGGCAAAAAGATTAATTTAAATTAAATAATTATTTGCATGTTAAAAATAATGAGGAATCAAAATAAAATAATTTACATGTTAGGAATTAAAAGAAAACAATATTCACATGAATAAAAATCAAATCATATATAAACAATTAAATGGAACAAATATAAGATCAATACAACAAATGAATAGATGAAAACAATAAATAAATCAATAAAACAATAAAATATACATGAATAAATTAAATAAAAATAAAATAGAAATTGAAATTGAGCCTAGAATATTTACGCTCAGAGTATTGGATTTGATGAAGGAAAAGTGATGATTTTCCGGAAAATTGCTTGAAAGACTAATTTAGCAATAAAATTAATTCTCTTTGTTTATGGAGAAAAACAAAGGAATTGATTTGTTTGCTTAAGATTGAAAAGAAATTGATGTCAAAGTGATGATTAATCTCTTGTGTTTATGGAGGAAAAACAAAGAAATTAATTGGAATAATTAAGAATTGAAAATTGATCTTTCAATTTCAATTAAACCTTTTTAATTAAAAGAAAAATCTGAAAAATCTTGAAAAGAAAAATAGAAGAAGAAGAATTCTGGAAATTCTAGGTCTAAAAAATGTGGAGGCCTCCAAAAGAATCAATTGGAATAATTAACTCTTGAAAATTATTTTTCCAATCTCAATTAAACCTTGTTAATTCAAAGAGAAATCTCAAAATGTTTAGAAGAAAAATCAAAGAGAGAGAGAGAAATGCTGGAAATTCTGATGTAAAAAATAGTAGTGGAGGCTCCCCTTTTTTGATTTATCATAAAGTATTTAAAGAATAGAAAATGTTGCCCTAATTTAATTAAGGAAAACAAACCTAATTTTATTCAAATTCCTTTATTTTTGGGGATAAAATCAAGTTTTATTAATTAATAATCTATAAAAAATATTTTGGAATTTTATTCGAAGTCAAAAACCCTTAATTTTGGGATAAAAACGGATTTTTGGGTGAAAAAATAGGAAAAAGGGCTGAAAAATGGGAAAATAGGGTATCAGATCCTGTACCGACGGCCAGAAGCCCGTTGCTATAGAGGGACGCCGCCCGTCGCTATAGAGCGACGGGGACTCACGCGGCGAGGAACGCGAAATCCGCGCGCAGAGGCGCGAAAATCGCGCGCCTCAGCGCACGGTGCGGCGCGCAACGCTGCATTGGCGACGCTGCGCATCGCCAAATCTGCGTGCTGGGCGCCTGGCGCCTGCGAGCTGGGCGCCAGCGCGCCTGCGCGCTGCCGAGCCCGAAACTCGCGGTCCGAAAGTTTTTTTTATTTTTTTTTATTTTTTCTATTTTTTTAAATTTTAAATTGACTAAAAACATCATAATTTTAAGCCCTCATTTTTCAAAATTAATTTTTTAAATATTTTTTATTATTTTTTAATTTTTCACTCTAAAATGCAAATTTGACGAGAAAATCATCACTTTTAACCTTTTAAGCATGTGAAGGCAATTATCATCATTGGGTAACTTCGATCTAGGCTTACTCAGGACCCGGTGTCTACAATTGCCCCCAGTTTAGGGGAATCTAGTGCACTAGTGTTTAGGTGAGCCTAAACTCAAAGAAGAAAAGGAAAGAGACGCGCACCTGAGTCGGCCGTCTTTCCGAACTGGAGAATTCTGAGATGGTGGTTATTACCATGGTGTGTTTTTGTTTGTTGAAGTGGTGCTATCTGTGAGCCCTTCTGTTGATTGCCCCCTAAGAGGTCTTCGGTTCATTGATCGTTTGCCCCCTGAGAGGTCTTCAGTTTGCTGCTCCCTGAGAAGTCTTCGGTTTATTGATCGTTTGCCCCCTGAGAGGTCTTCCCTTCATTGCCCCCTGAGAGTTCTTCGGTTCATTGCCCCCTAAGAGGTCTTCAGTTTGCTGCTCCCTGAGAAGTCTTCAGTTCATTGCCCCCTGAGAGGTCTTCGATTTTGCTGCTCCCTGAGAAGTCTTTCGTTGATTGCCCCCTGAGAGGTCTTCGATTCATTGCCCCCTGAGAGGTCTTTGATTTACTACTTGTTTGCCCCCTGAGAGGTCTTCGGTTCATTGATCTTTTGCCCCCTGAGAGGTCTTCAATTTGCTGCTCCCTGAGAAGTCTTCAGTTCATTGCCCCCTGAGAGGTCTTCAATTTTGCTGCTCCCTGAGAAGTCTTTCGTTGATTGCCCCCTGAGAGGTCTTCGATTTTGCTGCTCCCTGAGAAGTCTTTGGTTGATTGCCCCCTGAGAGGTCTTCGATTCATTGCCCCCTGAGAGGTCTTCGATTTACTACTCCCTGAGAAGTCTTTGATTTGATTGCCCCCTGAGAGGTCTGCGGCTAATCGTTTGTCCGCCCCCCTGAGAGGTCCTTGGACAATTGCCCCCTGAGAGGTCTTTAATTTACTGCTCCCTGAGAAGTCTTTGGTTGATTGCCCCCTGAGAGGTCTTCGGATGGTGCTTGGATTGATGATTAAGCTGGTATGTGGATTGATGATTTGATCGATGTCCGGATTGATTATTGACTTGAGGCTTGGATTGATGATTTAATCGATGTCTGGATTGATGAATGAGTTGAGGTTTGGATTGATGATTTGACCGATGTCATCACTCGGCTTTTGTCGGTGTCCGCATCAAGTCTCTCTTTCTACAAAATAAGGAAACTAAACTATGTAAAAATGGTGAGCATGCAAGTGAAATGCATAAATTATGCAGGAATGCAGGATAAAAATTCATCTATGTGAACTTGAAGATGATAGCCGGGCTAGCTGCAATTTGCGATATAATTGATGCCTTTTAAGCTGCTTTTGAATTTCATGCCCTTCTGGATTGCGAGATTCTCACCTGGTACCTGTAGTCATCATTTGAAGGTAGTGCGTCCCTTGTGGATTTTCACACTAGCTTTTCCTAGTGGGAGATGCGTCCTTTGTGGATTTTCACATAACCCTGTGCCTTATTTTTTTTTTTGCCTGGAATGGACCCAACCCAATCCAGTGGCTTTTCTCTTTTTTCTTATTTTTTTGAAGGACAGACTGCCTGTTTTCAGGTTTTCACCCTATCCTTTTGCCTAGTTTTTGCTTAGAGCGCCAGTTACGGTTTTCACTCTAACGGCTCTTTTTTTTTTGAGATTGCTGAAGTTGTTGGCGAGAACCTTTCGGGAGTCTTAGGACATGGTTGCATGAGCTTGATTCTTCTCATTTGATAGCAGGATGAATCGGCTGAAGCGCTTGAGCGGTGGACAATAGGCGACTTTGGTCACACAAAGCGAACTGCTCTTATCACATCATTGCAGAAATGCATGTGTTTCAACTTGATTTCATTAAGTATGATCATTATTTGTCATTAGTTTCAAAAATTACAAGACCTCAGCTAACCTCGAGATAGATCTTGAAAGCATCAAAACTCCTGTTATCAATCAGCCCTCTCGGGTTTTCATGATTGAAGATTTTCTCTCTTTTTTTTTTTTTTAATGCGAATTCTAGAAGCAATGTTGGAGACAAGACTTAACTTGAATGCATAAATGCACTCGTGGCTCCTCGCTTGAAGCTCAAGAAACACCATAGGCCTCTTCTTACGTACCAAACCTCTTTAGAAGGTCATCTCCGCTAATTGGATAAGACTGAACCAAGAATCAAGAGGTCTTACTTTGGTTGTAATGTCAGGCTTAGGTAGATGGCTGTCAAAAAAAGATCAGGTCGCTAGAGAAAAATGGCCGCGATATTTTCTCAACTGATGGATGAACCATTCTCAGATTAGTTGTATATACAAGAGGTTTTTTTTTTTAATTTGGGTTCGGTAACGTTTTAGCTCCTTGAGATCAGAATAACAATAAAAGGGTAATTATTGAAACTAGTCAATTGGTTACTGTTTTGAGGTCTTTTTTTGTTTTTTTGAGCTCATGCCTTTTATGCACAACTAAACCCTTTTTTCAAAGTGTAAACTTGCCCTTACCAAGGAAAGTTTTGATAGTCCAAAGAAAAATTGTTCGAATGTACATCCATCCTTTTTAGAGCAGCCACTCTTCTAAGGGGAAGCCAAAATCATTTTAGGCGAGGGGGTAGTTTTAATGTGTGTAACAACAAAATTGGCACGCATTCAACATACCTGCATAAAAGCTCAATGGGCTAGCAAGCGATTGCAGAATAAGGGTAGGAAATAGTCATTTAGAGAGCTATACAAAGAAAAGATTGCCTAAATCATTTTCCAGGTTCTGTCTTATCCAGAGATCGCTTCGATGGGTAATCAGAAAGGTTCTAGGGCTCTTAGTGAGTTTTCATCTAATCTCCTAATTGCAACTAGTTTTTCTTACTTATTTTTTCTCTCTGAATCTCTCTCTTCAGGAGTTATGTCAGATGCTATCAAGATTTTCTTTGGGATTTCCCAAAGTTTCCGAGATTAACTGCAGTCATATTATTTGAATTAATGCCAAAGTTAATTTGTGATCATACGAAATGAAATCAATAGAAACATTATACAAATAAGCAAAATTGTTCTCTTTATTACAAACAGAAAATTGTAGCATAAAATGTTCTAGAAATAAAAAGAATTTCAGCATCTAAGAGCAATATCACTAGTGGACTGCAAGACACGGTCATGTTCACGGCGGAGGGACTGCGTTGTAGCCTGCCTTTTTCTTCTTTTTCTCTCTCTTCTCAGGATCTGTGATCTGATTGGTGTCAATGAGATCCTGGATCTTGTTTCTCAGAATACGGCAATGGTCAGTCAAATGGCCGGTGTGCTGGTGGTAAGTGCAGTACTGATCACCTCTATGTCCCGGCTGTCCCTGACTCAAGGCAGGTCTGGGTGGCAATGGCTGCAACTTGCCTTCTTTCATTAGTTTCTCCAGTACCCAGGATAGAGGGCGGCCTAAGTTGGAGTAGTATCTTTGACTCTGCCAAACTCCAGTAGCTGAAACCTCTGCCGTCCTACTGTTTCTGTTGTTGCTGCCCCCGACACCTCCTAATTTGAATCCCGACTGGTTCCCATAGCCATTCCCAGCAAAGTTATTTTGGCTTGCTTTCTTTGCTAGGTAAGCCACCTCAGCTTCTATAGCGATATCCTTAAGCGACTCCCAGTCCTTGAGCCCCTTAAAACTGAGTAAGTCCCTTAAGTAAGGGCATGAGTTTCTGATGAACAGCCTGATATGGTCTGCAATGTCAGGCTTCCTCTTCATCTCCATGACCCTGTTTCTCCATCTTGTAAGGTACTCATGGAATGACTCATCATTCTTCTGCTGTAGAAGCTCGAGGTCTTTTAGGGTGACCTCCATCCTAGTACTGCAGTCATACTGCTTCATGAATTCTTCGGTCAAAAGGTCCCAATCCTCCTTGGACCTCCTATCCAACCCATGGTACCAGTCAACTGCCGGGCCCACTAGACTAAGGTAGAAATATTCCACCTTCTGCTTCTTGCTCAGCCCTGTGCCTTTCATGACCAAGGTGTACTGCTTGATGTGGGCGGATGGGTCCGAGGTGCCATCAAACTTTGGAAGCTCGGGCATCTTGAATCTTTGGTGTCACACCCCAAAATAGCCCTAGTCGGATTGTGCATGCTAAGTCGGGATCGGAAGGGTATTCCAGTAATTTGTGATTGAGAATTTGGATAATAAGGACTTAATGGTAATTAATTAATTAAGTTTGTAAGGAAAGAATTGTGTAAGTGAGTGAAGTGTAATTTGTTTAAGGACTAAAGAGCATTAAGATAAGATATTTATTAAGGAAATGTTTGGGTATGACTCAAGTGTTGTGCCATGGTTTGGAATGTTTAAGTGGAGTTTGTGGTCTAATTAGGATCTGCCATGTGGGCATGTTAGGTGGGCATTGAATGAAGAAAAGAAGAAAGGAAAGTGAGTGAGAGAGAAACACAGATTTCAACCCGATCTCCCCTCTCACGCCTGCCCTTCTTCTTCTCTTCTCCTTTCTCTGCTTTTCCTTTCTTTCACGATTGGCTTGGAGTTGTGTTTGGTTTGGATTGTGCTTTGCTTGAAGAGGTATGTTGGTTTAAGATTTTGTATGTGCTCCTGTTCTTCTTCTTCTTTCTCCTGTTTTGGTTAAGTTAGGGTTTGGCTAAAGATTGTGTGGTTTCTTATTTGTGCAAGCATTGGATTGTAAGGAAAAGCAAAGTAAAGGCAAGGAAAGGATTGAGGATTGATTTTGAAGCTTGATTTTTGGATCTTCATTCCAGGTTTGGGAGTATTTTGATTGCATGCAAGGTTTAAAGAGTTTCTGTGTTCCTATCTCTGCCCTATTTCTCACTAGGCTTGTAAATGTGTTTACACTATTTAATTTCTGGAATTTGTTAGGTTTTGAAATGTGTATATGCATGAGTATGTGAGTAAATGTGTTAGTAATGTATGAGTAGGATTAAATTGGAAGTACTGTGTTTGGGTTTTGAAGTTACTGTTATTTGTTAGGGTTTATTTTCTTGAAGGAATTAAATGTGTCTATGCATGATTTTGGTTGATGTAATTGTTGAATTAAGTTGCAATAATCTTGTTTATGCTGTTTGGGACATCGATTGAAAGGTAATATGAGTTTTGTTGGTGTTGTGAATTAGATTGGAAATGATTTCTATTGGATTTCTGGAAAACGAAGGAAATCTGTAGTTTGCGATAGAGGGGAAGGAAGGAACCGGCTCACGCTACGTGAGCTATGCTCACGTGACGTGAGCCATGCTCACGCTAGGTGAGCAAAGCTCACGCTACGTGAGCTATGCTCACGACGTGAGCAATTGCTCACTAGGCGTGAGCTATGCTCACGCGACGTGAGCAATGCTCACGACGTGAGCAATTGCTCACTAGGCGTGAGCTATGCTCACGCGACGTGAGCAATGCTCACGAGGCGTGAGCTATGCTCACGCGACGTGAGCAACCTTCACGTGACGTAAAGGTTGCTCAGGTCTTCCGACTCTTCTGTTTTGCTTCTGTTTTTCTTTCCCCAAGCGACCAGTTTTTATAAAAATGGTTTTCAAAAGCTTTTCAGGGTATTTTCCTCTACTGTGTTTTATATTATCTTGATGATATGACTGATTATTCCAATTTATTTGGTATTAATAATATGTTATCTATGATAAGTTATATGTAGTATTTTGGAATCAGTTTTGGATTATAGTAATCCTGTTGAATGATTGTGGGATTTTAACAGTATGGTTTGGACTTTAATATGCTTATTATTGTGATATGTATTTCACGTCATATTCTGAATGCGAAGGAATTATGAATGCCGACTTTCCGATTGTTTAAGTCCCAAACATGTTCTGTCTTAATGTGAATTATGCTATGCATATTTTAGTCTGTTTCTTCTTTAAGAATAATTTGCTATGCTTCAGTTTATGCTTTAACTTTCCTCGATTATGATGATGCATCCTTGGTCTTTAGCATAATATGATTCAACATGTGTTCCTGTTATGCTTTAGAAAGATGAATAGTGCTGATGTTATCAATTGAGTTACTGCATGCTCCAGTATTTGACTTGTATGAAGTATGATTGGCATCCTGCTATGCCAGACTTATTTGAATATTATGGCTGATGTCGGAATACATTGTTATGCTTTAGCCTTGGAGCTCATTGTGTTATGTTAAATGCAATTTGGTCTATGCATGGTTTATGCTTAGTATCTTTACCTAATGCATGATTAGGATTTTGTATTGATAATCATTGGCATGGTAGTGCTTCTTAATCTGATTCTTGGCATGCTTTAGAACATTGTTTAATGTTAAAATGTATGGACTGTAATATGTTTTGCAACGCGAATTGTATGATTTGTGACCAACTTTATGAGAATATTTAAATGTCTGTCGTTCTCTGTTTATGCATGCTGATCATATATGCATTGTGCGATTCGAAATGTAAATTGGGTTACGCACAACCTGCTAGAGTCAAGTAAGTGGATAGTTAGGCATGCCTAATAGAGTCTTCTGTAGCTACAGCGCCCTTTGAATGATTTGGACCCTGATCAGGTCCCCGTTTGGTTCCTTGCGAACCCTTTTCTGTATTGGATCTTGTTTAAGGTCCCTTGTGAAAATATCTGTGAAAGTTAAAGTATAATGGTTTAATCGGTTCGTACCCGTAACGTACTGTCTGTAATCGGCTCGTACCCGGAAAGTACTGTTTGTACACTCGTTATCCACTACCTAGAGTCAGCAGGTGTTCTTTGAATGTTTATCTGAACTGCTCTGATCTGATTTGGCTATAAATGGATTATCCGAATGAGTATATTAATGTAATGTATATCGGATTTTTTCTGAATAAATATGATTATGAAATACTGATTGTATGGCGTTATTATATGAGCATGCTTATATAGATTATGTTTTAACCTTCGAATGTGATATCCGTTTGAGCTTGATAAGGATTTCAGGAATCAGTTTATATGCATATGAATGTGACTATGGGCTTCAGAATGTATGTCTGTTTTAAGTAAGCATGACTTTACATTTAACATGATTATCCGTACTTGTCATGTGATTTGTTATAAGTTTCTGATTGCTTTGAAATGATTTGATTGATGTATTTAAGTATATGACTTCAGCATAGTTTTGTTATATATATTAGCATGTGAACCGAAGCAGCTGTGATGGTAAGTATGTGATGATTATTGTACTTTCTGCATGATGATGATATGAATGTAATACTAAGTGGTTACGTCTTCAGTCTCCGCTATCAGAGTGTTTTTGCATGATGCTTTATATATATTAGAGTTGCGCAGTGGTATTGTGAAGCTCTAAATGTTATCCTTTGGATATTTGACTAGTGTATGTGTTTGGCATGTCTAAGTATGTTAAATGGCTAGCATTCTTAACATGATGGTTGGTTGTCAGTTCATGCATGGGTATTTAGTATGTCAATTGCATGAGTAAAGCTCTTGTGACTCTGCACAGTAAGATGTTGATATTTGCTACCCATGTAGGTTTATGCATGAGATATAGTATGTGGTTCAGCATGATGATGCTTGTAATGTGTATTGTATTATGTCTGTTTTAGTCTATCCTGAACATGAAGTTATGGTTCGATTGTGAGTATTGAAATGAATGCCTTTAATATGCAAGTCTGATTATTTATATGTTATGAATATCCGCATTTGCCATTTGAATGTGTTATGCCTTGGCGACCATTGTGAATGGCCGTCCATATTCTGGTGTGTTCTCCCCACTAAGCGTTTATCGCTTAGCATGGATTTCCTTTCCGTGCAGGTGGCAGGTTTAGTTCTGTTCGAGTCGCGCTTCTGCAAGGTCGGCCACGTAGGAGTTAGAAGTTCTGTATTTGGTTCAGCTTCTGTATTTCAGCTTTTGTAATTCTGTAGTATTGTATATGTATTTAATTATGTTTTAATCTTGAGTTTTCTTTTGGGAATGTAATAGTTAGTATGTCCTTATGTTTAGTTATTCCTTTATTTCACTAATTTGCTTATGCTTCCGTTGAATGGTCATATGTATGCTTCCGTGTATGCTTCAGCTTAGTGCCTGCGTGTGCGTGAGTTATTACATATTCAGTCTGTACCGCAAGGTAAGTCAATGTAAGTTTTTAATTAACCCGTATTTCTGTATGCATGTTATGTATGAATGTATGCTTCCGCATTGTGCATGTGTATATCGGTATATGTGAACGTCGTGTAGCACGTCCGTCGGCGTCCTTCCAACGGGGACGGCGATGGGGGTGTTACATTTGGGGCAGCAGCTCTTCATCCCCCAGATCTCTGTCTTCTGGGTTGATCCCCTTTCCTGCTGACAGCATGCGGGTGATAGCTTCGATCTGTTGTCTCATACCTCTTAAAGCTTCATCCTCTACTCTGGGTGCTCTGGGCCTTGCAGCTTGGTGGACTATCGGCACCTCTTCTTCTTCCTCCTCCATTAGGAAATCATCATTGGGGTTATGAATCCTTTCCCCTCTTGGCTCGATGGGTGCAGCAGCTCTATGCTCATTGTTGGGTTGGCGAGCAGTAGCTCCAACGAAGGGAGCCTCCCCACCAGCAGGTGGTTCGGCTTGCCCCCGAGGAGGGGCTGCCTGTGGCTGTAGAGCAGCAGGCGGCTGTGGGGCAGCAGGTGGATGGGCAATCCTTTCAGACATGACACCCATCATGTCTAGCACTCTCCGCTCGAAGTCCTCTAGCCTCCTAGCTATGTCTTGAGTGGTCAAAACTCCAGGTTCTTCTTCCATTAATGATTCAAGAGAGGATTCACTGATTGATGAGAATGACTCAGAATCCCAGTCAGACACTAGTTCCGGCAACTCAAAGAGTAGATTTGTCCTTACTAGCCGACCGTCGGAACCTCTAGTCCACTTAGATGAATCTATGATGGCTGAAAAAATTAGATTGTTAGGATGATGCATGAATGACATTTACAATGTATGATAGTGAGCTATGCAACATTTACAATCACATGCAAGCAAGTAAAGCCTTCCAACCTTATTACTCCCACACACGAGGTAATGCGGTCTCTTTCCTAGGTGGGCTTGATCCATGGGTTAGCGGGGAACCCAATGGATGCGTATGGTGCTCGGTGAAGAACCGGTATCGTAACATCTCTTATCTAATGTGCAAGCACATGGGTTATGATCGTTATGTATTTAGGCAATCCCAATAAGTTGACATGGGCCTATCGGGGCATGAAAGCCTTTGATTAGGTGACCAATCAGATTTTTTGGGTTTGTCCAATACACAATGATCCATATAGCAAGCAAGGTATTACGGTTCATATCACCTAAGGGAAGTATCTATTGCCATTACATAAGCTTTGGTCAAAGGGCGGTGTTACTTTAGGGCTACCCAAGCATGATCCCTGCCGACGGGTCTAGCTCATCACGAGCGTAACGACCGATCGGGTCACCATTTTATATACCATTGAGGTACGAGGCTTGGGCTGGTGATTATCCTTAACACTTCCCCAAATTGAGAGAAAATGGGGTCGCGCTTCGGGAACGCACCGGGACTAAAAGAGGGACCAAACTAGCATAGATCTAAGGCTCTAATGAGATGTAATGCAAATTTGAGAGAAAGCAAATTTATGAATTAAATTTTAACCATAAATGTTAAACGAGGTATTTTCAAATTGAAATCTCGAACCATATCGTCCCCAGTGGAGTCGCCACTGTGACGCGCGCCGGATCCCCACGGCCGCCCGTTCGACCGCCCGCACGTGGGCGATCGGGGCATTTGTGGGTCCGTTGACATCTTGCAATAAATCACAAGTGCGTCTATGTTGGGCAACAAGGAGGTTTCATGGAGTCGCCACCCAATAGAACATTGGGAAAGTTTCTCTCGCCTTAGAGAGCCTAAGACTGCGCGTTGTATCCATTTTGGGCCAGCCAGAGGGGTCATGGAAGGTAAAACCTCTCGCCCTAAAGAGCCTAGGATTAGCGCTAAAGTCTCATGGCACAAAAAGGTGTCTTGGAGGGTAGACCTCTAGCCTCTTTGAGCCCAAAGACCAGAGCTGGGTCCGGGATTTCTCATCTATTTCTACCTTGATTATTTTATGATCAAATTTTAATACCATTGATTTGCTCTCTCTCCACACGATGCAATTAATTGAAAGACGCATTTATTCACATTTTGAAAGCGGTAAATGAGCAAAATAAATATCGAAAGCGATAAATTACAATAATACAAGGAGCAGAATACAACTCCCTCTTGTAAATGTGCGAAGCATACATAAAACGGGTTATTCATTTAATAGTGAGAACATTGGTCCTCGCATGCATATTTATTATGAAACAGTTTTGATGTGATGATTTATTTGGGTATGAAAAAGCTAGGACATTGGTCCCCTTTTATTTAGAAAAAAAATGTCAAGTTAATTAATAGAAACATTTTTGTGATTTTCTTTTTAGCGTGCCTAAATAAATAATTTTACAAGAAAATTATATGGCAAAATTAAATAAAATATTACAAACCAAACGAGCCTTTTTGGACCTCCCGATGTGGTCGCAAAAATGCCCAAGCGAAAAATGAGTTTAGACATAAAAACAAAATACAAATAAAATAATGTTAGTAATTAAATCAATTAAACATACAAAATAATGAATAACAAATTAAAATAAGATAAGATGATATGAAAAGAATGATAATTGAATCAAAAATATTAACAAACCAAAATAAAATGAGAAACATGCATTATATGTGATAAATGATTAAATGATGTGATTAAAATAAAATAAAACATGTTAATTAATTAGTACATTAAAATATACACATGATGAAAAATGATGAAAAGTGAAAAATAATAAATAAATAAATCATAATAAATCAATCATGTAACAATGATAAAAAGAATAATAAAAATTAGTAAACAAAAGAATGATGAAAATAATAATGATATATAACAAGGTTAATTGATGTGTTCATAATTAATATAAACTATTTACATGGCAAAAAGATTAATTTAAATTAAATAATTATTTGCATGTTAAAAATGATGAGGAATCAAAATAAAATCATTTACATGTTAGGAATTAAAAGAAAACAATATTCACATGAATAAAAATCAAATCATATATAAACAATTAAATGGAACAAATATAAGATCAATACAACAAATTAATAGATGAAAACAATAAATAAATCAATAAAATAATAAAATATACACGAATAAATTAAATAAAAATAAAATTGAAATTGAAATTGAGCCTAGAATATTTACCCTCAGAGTATTGGATTTGATGAAGGAAAAGTGATGATTTTCCGGAAAATTGCTTGAAAGAATAATTTAGCAATAAAATTAATTCTCTTTGTTTATGGAGAAAAACAAAGGAATTGATTTGTTTGCTTAAGATTGAAAAGAAATTGATGTCAAAGTGATGATTAATCTCTTGTGTTTATGGAGGAAAAACAAAGAAATTAATTGGAATAATTAAGAATTGAAAATTGATCTTTCAATTTCAATTAAACCTTTTTAATTAAAAGAAAAATCTGAAAAATCTTGAAAAGAAAAATAGAAGAAGAAGAATTCTGGAAATTCTAGGTCTAAAAAATGTGGAGGCCTCCAAAAGAATCAATTGGAATAATTAACTCTTGAAAATTAATTTTCCAATCTCAATTAAACCTTGTTAATTCAAAGAGAAATCTCAAAATGTTTAGAAGAAAAATCAAAGAGAGAGAGAAATGCTGGAAATTCTGATGTAAAAAATAGCAGTGGAGGCTCCCCTTTTTTGATTTATCATAAAGTATTTAAAGAATAGAAAATGTTGCCCTAATTTAATTAAGGAAAATAAACCTTATTTTATTCAAATTCCTTTATTTTTTGGGATAAAATCAAGTTTTATTAATTAATAATCTATAAAAAATATTTTGGAATTTTATTTGAAGTCAAAAACCCATAATTTTGGGATAAAAACGGATTTTTGGGTGAAAAAATCGGAAAAAGGGCTGAAAAATGGGAAAATAGGGTATCAGACCCTGTACCGACGGCCAGAAGCCCGTCGCTATAGAGGGACGCCGCCCGTCAATATAGAGCGATGGGGACTCACGCGGCGAGGCGCGCGAAATCCGCGCGCAGAGGCGCAGAAATCGCGCGTCTCAGCGCACGGTGCGGCGCGCAACGCTGCGCGTCGCTCTTTAGCGACGCACGGCATTGGCGACGCTGCGCGTCGCGAAATTGGGCATCTGCGTGCTGGGCACCAGCGCGCCTGCGCGCTGCCGCACCTGACACTCGCGGTCCGAAAATTTTTTTTATTTTTTTTCTATTTTTTTTAAATTTTAAATTGACTAAAAACATCATAATTTTAAGCCCCCATTTTTCAAAATTAATTTTTTAAATATTTTTTATTATTTTTTAATATTTCACTCTAAAATGCAAATTTGACGAGAAAATCATCACTTTTAACCTTTTAAGCCTGTGAAGGCAATTATCATCATTGGGTAACTTCGATCTAGGCTTACTCAGGATCCGGTGTCTACACAGCCCGTCGGTCACTCCTAGCGACGCCCAGCCCGTAGGTCACAAAACTCTATATAAGGGCGAGTGACAGACGGACCAGTGGCTACTGTCATTTTCACTTTCCCTCTCAAAACAGTTTTTTTCGTTTTTTCTGCATTTTCAAGTATTTATTCTCCTCTTTCTTGCAATTTCTTTATCTTTTCGCGTTCTCCACTTACCGGACGCTCGGGCACTCATTTTTCTTCAGTTTTTCTACACTTTTCGCGACTACAAGTAAGTAAAATAACTACTTTACTTTCTAATTTAATTTATTTCGTCCTTTCTTTTCTTCTTTTAGCCTTAAAAATGGCTAGATGCTTTAGATGCCTTAAATATCTAGGGAGAATGCTGTCCGTTTTTTTTAGTAATTTTTAGTGCAATTAATCTAAGCCTTTGCATGATCACATAGAAATAGGACTTTTCTATACCTTTGTCGCCTTAGAAATAGGCTTTCTAGTGCATATGTGTGTTGTTGGGGCCTGAGGCCGTTCTTTTGAGCAGGATTGGGGGCACACCCTTGCCGGGGTGCGGCCCATTTTTTATATATATTGTGGTTGGGGCCTGAGGCCTATTTTGATGCCTTTTTTATGCAGGAGGTTGGGCGCACCCTTGCCGGGGTGCTGCCCAAATTTTCATTTTTATTCTAAAATTGATTATTTTTTTGTATAATGCATGTCTTGGGGTCTAATAAGCCCATTTTCATTCGCTTTTAGAATATCTTTTTCTACGCCGAAGTGGGGCACACCCTTGTCGGGGTGCTGCCCATTTTTACTAATCTTTAATTCTTTCTATGCCAATTGCATGTTTTTTTCCTTTTGATAAGTGCGAAGCATGCTGGGCAACATCCCTTAACAGGATGTTGCCAATTTTCATTTTTTTTATCTATTTCGTTTCACCTCATAATCGGGCCGCTATTGCCCGGGTGAAGCCCCAATGGGCTTTCACCTCGAAAACTAGCCTAATAACGCCTGTTCCATCAAAATTTTCGTTATCTAACATTTCTTTTGCAGGATGCCTCCTAGGCGCAGAGCACCACAGGCCCAGCCAGAGGTCGAGGTTCCGGGCTGGATGGACGGCGAGTCAGCCCAGATATATAGAGCGCTAGCTCAGGTGGAGATCCGGGCTAGCCGCTTTGTGTCTCGACCGTTCCTAGAGGCCCTAGGGATGGCCCTGGAGGTCGACGTACTTATCGAGGGCGCCGGATGGATAGAGTTCCTTGAGCCTGCTTTCCAGACCTTCCCTGAGGCTACCCGATAGGTGCTAGCCACCCTGCGCTGCGGCGATTTTTAGAGATCAGATACAGAGCCGGGGGTGGTACAGTTCTGGTTCGACGGCCAGCATTTCAGCATCACCAGGCAGAGGTTCGCGGAGGCCATGGGGCTTCCCAGAGAGGAGGGGGTCAAGATCCCACGACGAGCTGTTAGACGTACCCACTGGGCGGCCATTGCCTTACCAGGAGTGCTGTATGACCACGATACAGCGAATAGCACCGTACTAGTTTCTCAGGCACTCCGGTACCTGCACAGAGTGCTATCCAGCTCGTACCTCTATCGAGCTGGTAATCCAGGGTCGCTTAACGCAGCCGAGATTTTGAGCCTCTAGGCCATGGTGGCAGGCCAACGCCTCAACATTAGCCATGAGATCTTGGCTAACCTGATAAGGGTTGGCAGAGGAGTGACGCCCGTGGTGATAGTAGGGGGAGTCATCACTCGTTTGCTTTTGGGGTTAGGAGTCTCCCCGGATAGACTGAGAGCACCCCTGGATAAGGGGATACATGTGGATGCCTCCGCAGCAGTATAGATGGGGATGATTTCACAGCTGTCAGGGCAGGCAGAGGCTTTTAGGTTGCTATCTATCCACGAGACCAGGCGGGTCTTCTGCCTTCCACCCTTGGGTCCAGACCTAGAGCAGCCAGAGCAGTAGCCTCCTCAGCCAGAGCCAGAGCAGCAGCCTCCTCAGCCTCGTCAGCCACAGACTCAGCTGCAGCCACAACCCGAGAGGGAGCCGCCTCGGACTCCATTGGATTTCGACGTGTAGTTCACCATGGACGAGCTGTTCGATACTCCACCGGCATCCAGGGCGCCGACTCTTGCTCCGTCATCGAGCACCAGGGTGCAGAGGTCTACCTTCAGGCCCCCCGAGAGGTATCACCCATACTTCCTGAGCGACCCGGGGGCATCTTCCTCCACGGCCCCACCGTCGGAGCCAGCACAGCAGCAGCCAGCACAGCCTGATTTCTCCCAGCTCCTCACTTCTATGTTCGCATCCTTCGAGGACGACTGGATGAGAGAGACAGAGCTCTATAGGAGATTTAGACCGTCAGCAGGCTGCTATTCAGGAGCAGTCCCGGATGATAGAGTGGTTGACCCAGGAGCAGGCCGGTTTTATTGAGCACACAGTGAGAGAGCAGGCTCAGGTCGTGGAGACCTTCAGGGATGAGCAGGCGAGGCTGGTAGAGCAGATTGCCCAGGGCCAGAGGGAGCTTAGACAGCAGCTCACTCATGAACTGACGACGTCCCAGGACCAGGAAATAGAGGGGATCCTTCCTCCCTTGTCCCAGATTATGAGGGAGTTTAGGGAGCAGACGGAGCAGCGTCTAGATCAGATGAGGAGGACCGCCAGCGAGCAGACTACTCAGATGAGCCACGCATTCAAGAAGTTAGGAGGCACAGTCTCAGAGACTTTAGAGTTCATGAGGACTTGCACCCAGCCCTTCTTGGATGGCTATGCTCAGATCAGGTTTAGACAGACCCACGATGCTGGGGCAGGATCTTCCACGGCTCATCCTCCACCTCTGACACAATCAGCTCCACCTCCACCTCAGCCAGGGATGGTACATATCTCAGACGATGAGGATCCCGACGAGGAGCCCTCCGACTACACGCCCCTCTGATGTTCAGGGAGTCATTTTTTGTATTTTTATACATTTTTACTTTGTATATACATTGTACAAAAGTGGATATCTCTAGTGAAAAACTTTTATTTTCAGTTTTGTACATTCATTCAGTTATTTATGATTTGTTCATATTACAGATAAGTGTATGCCTTCACATTTACTCATGATGAAGACATAACAAACGAAAAGGAAAATAATAACAAAAGATAACCAAAATTTGAAAAATGACAACTTAAATAAACAGAAAGAAAAAAAAAAGAATATAAATGAAACATGACACGGTAAATAAAATAAAACCACATCATTCAGGGACATGTTAAAAAGATAATAACTCAAACATGAATTAACAAAACCTTTTATCACACAGGTACAGAGAAACATTGATTCGAACACAAGCATCGATCAGAAGTCCGAACATGATTGCCTAAGATTCATGTCTTCTTGGAAAGGGAACCCAGCGAGGTCTCCTCCACAAAATCAAGATTATGGTCAGAGAGTACCTTGTCTCACAGTTCACGCAGTAGTAAGAGAGTACTACACACCGCACTAGCCAGATGGGCGCTAGTAGATCAGAATTTATACTGACCGGATGGGGTTAGCAAGAGAATGCCAACAAGCAGAGATTGTGGTCGGAGAGTACCGCTTCTCAACGATAAAAGTTGTAGTTAGAGAATACTACTCTTCACTTCGAGACTGTGGTCAGAGAGTACCGCTTCTCACCAATCGAAGCTGCCTTTAGAGAAACACTGCTCTTCACATCGAGTTTGTAGTCAGAGAGTGCTACATCTCCTCAACACTGTGTGAGTCGAGATGAGGCCAGCAGAAGCAGAAGCTGCGGTTAGAGAGTTTGTAGTCAGAAAGTGCTACATCTGCTCAACACTGCGCGAGCCGAGATGAGGCCAGCAGATGCAGAAGCCGCGGTTAGAGAAACACTGCTCTTCACAGCGAGTTTATAGTCAGAGAGTGCTACATCTCCTCAACACTGCGCGAGACGAGATGAGGCCAGCAGAAGCAGAAGCTGCGGATAGAGAAACACTGCTCTTCACATCGAGTTTGTAGTCAGAGAGTGCTACATCTCCTCAACACTGCGCGAGCCGAAATGAGGCCAGCAGAAACAGTCGAAGTTGCTGTTAGAGAAACACTGCTCTTCACATCGAGGTCGTGGTAAGAGAATACTACATCTCACCAACACCTACAGGTCGAGACGAGACCGATGAGGATATCTTCACCTGCTGAACAGACTGAGACGAGGTCTACCCGGTAAAAGGCACGAAAGGTAAGAACCGCCACAGGTACGCTTTCTTCCTTTCTGTCCTTTCTCTGAGTTTTGGCTCATCTAGGCACTCGTGCACTAGTTTCCCCAAAACTGGGGGCAACTGTAAGCACCGTGTCCCAGAGCGGTCCGGATCAGAGATTATCCTATGATGAAATCGGCATCCAAGCCTGTACAAACGGTTTAGATTCGGAGGCTTTAGTCCCATGCTCCATGAGAAACAGGTCGTTTTACCTTTCGTAGGCAGAAGGGGGGAAAACAGGGAATTTTTAATGTCCAAAAAAGTATGTTTTCCTTGACGGACGGCCAGCTTGTCGGTCAGGGGCCGGCCCGTCGATCGGCTGGTAGAACCGTCGGATGAATCCTTGTGTTAGAAGGATTCTTTCGATGCCCGTCGGTCATCTGGCACGACTGTCGGATGAATCCTTGTGTCAGAAGGATTCTTTCATTGCCCGTCGGTCAAAATGGCAGGGCCGTCGGATGAATCCCTGTATCAGTAAAATTCTTTCGACGCCTGTCGGTTGAATCGACGCACGTCGGTCACCCCTGGCCTATAAAAGTTTTGAATTTTCTCATAAATGGGTTGGAGAAATTTGCAAAAATAGGGGAAACTCTACCAAAATTCACACGTGTTTTCTCTCTCTTCCAACAAACACATTTCTAAAAGATCTAATTAATTCAAGAATCAAATCTTCAAAAGAAAGAGGATTTAGTTGATTTTTCACAAGTTTTTAGAACTCAATTTTCGTCGAACTGTTGAAGACACACTCTATTTTCAACATTTCATCTTTTGTTCGGACCTTCTCGTGGAGCGTACAGGAAGCTAAACAATAACAAGGAATCCAACTAAAAGGTTGTTCTGAGGGTAAATATTCCGGATGCTTTTCTGTCCCTTTTTTTTACCTTTATTTTCGATATTATCTCAGCTCTTGTCCTTTTTTTATTTCTTATTGCTATTCTTTTTGAATTTGTGTAAAACTTGTCTTTTTTTCTTTTGAAAAGCTTCTATTTTTTTCTGGGACAGAGGGGACCAATGGGTCATCTGTTGTGACCGACGCCCGTCGGTTACCTTTAAGCATAACCCGTCAGTCACCCACACAGATGGCTCCCTTCGAGTGAGCGACGGGTCGTATTGCTCACCTTGACCGACGCCCGCCAGTCATTCAGCATAGCCCGTCGGTGGGTTTTGTCCCACATTTTCAAATCTTTTTCTTTCTTCCCTTTTGCTCACTCAAATTTTTATGTTATTTATAATTTTTCTTCTGTATTTTAACATCCTTTTGGCTTGTTTTGTGAGAATATGTTTTTGTTTCTTGGACCGGCTGGAGCCTGAAGGAGTTCTCCCGTGTATGGAAAGTCCGCCTGGTTTAGTTCCCTATCCTCCTCTCTTTGGTATTTCGTGTATGTATTTATTGCTTCTCCTGTATATGACAAAATTGTTGTATTTCTCGCTAATGTAAAAATAGGCCAAATGTTTTATACTTAATAAATTGAATTCTTCATAAAATCAAGGACCCAATGTCCTATTTTTATCCAATAAAATCCTGACAATAGAAATATCCATTTTAATAATAATGCATGCGAGAACCAAAGTCCTCGAAATAAGCAATGCCCCAATTCGTGTATATATCGCATATTTATAAAAGGGAGTTGTATTCCGCTCCTTGTGTTATTGTAATTTATCGCTTTCATTATTTATTCGTTCATTTACCGCTTTCCAAATATGAATAAATGCGCTTTGATTCAATTGCATCGTGTGGAGGGAGAGCGAATTAATGAAATTTAAAATTTTATCATAAAATAATCGAGGTAGAAATAAATGAGAAGTCCCGAACCCAGCTCTGGTCTTTGGGCGCAAAGAGGCGAGAGGTTTATCCGATCACTCATTAGAACTATGACCTCCAAGACACCTCTTGTGTCACCAGACCTTGACGTTAATCCTAGGCTCCTTAGGGCGAGAGGTTTACCCTCCAAGACCCCTTTAGTTGGTCCAAAATGGATACTAAGCGCAGTCTTAGGGTCTCCGAGGCAAGAGAAACTTTCCAAATGTTCAATTGGGTGGCGACTCCATGAAACATCCTTGTTGCCCAAAATAGACGCACTTGTAAATGTCTTTATAAGTTGCCGACGGATCCTCAATTGCCCGATCGCCCTCCAGCGGGTGGTCAGAGGGGCGGCCGCGGGATCCGGCGCGCGTCACACATACATTTTGAAGACCATAGGGTCCCCAAATTCAGAATAGCTATTTCTAGCATATTATAGGCACATTTATTAGGAACCAAATCCCTTAGGCTCATTCAATATAGAATTGTACAATTGAAGATATAGTTTATACAACCTTATTAGGACATTCACCCTACACATCCAGTTTTTACCCTCTCAAGCTAGTCAAACTTGAAATTCATTCAATTATTAAAATCAAAACTCTAAACACACACCGGACTTCCCAATGAATATAGCCTCAATCTGAGATGGTCAAAATCACATTAAGCCACAATCAAACAATTTACATATTAATACGACAAGTCACTTAAAATCAGAACATCATGCTTAATTTCAATTTTATGGCCAACAACCAGCACATCAGGTCATCATTCTACTGAATTCATAAAAGCATATAATTACACATTTTCTATGTTCATCAACCATATAATTTAATCATACATCATAGTAATCATACACATCAAACAATACATGAAATAGTGTTCCCAACCTCCTCTCGTATGCTCCGATCAAGTTTACTTTGCACTTGGTTCACCAATTTTTGCCTTTCCTTTGTCTTTCTTTTGATCAACAACTAAATTCAAATATCCATTTCTGGATTTGAACCAAGAATTAATTTCCACATTAACTTATAATTAAGAAGGAGGAGAAGAATAACAACTAACACTAATCACTTACCTTGTCAACTTATAAATTCAACACAACCAAAGAACCAATTAAGTAACACCAGAAATTATGGAGATCAAAACTAAAGAAATGGCTCATGAAGGAAGAGAAGAAGAAAAAGCAAATCAAATTTTGAGAGAGAGAGGGCACTGAAAGTCACATGCAAAGGAGTGGAGTTTTCTCTCTCCTCCATGGTTTATATTGCATGTCTAAGGGTGAGGTGGAAGAACCTATGAAGGACACCCGAATTTCCACTATTCTCACTCAAATCTAATTTTGTTAACTAATCACCATTATTCATTAATTAATCTTACACTAATCTTAATCATGCACTTTTACAATAATACCACTAAAACTTATTTATTTTATCAATTGAGTACCCATTCCAATTACACTTAAGTCCAGATTTATCAAACTTCAATTTGAATTTACCCAATTACCCTAATTAGACCAATATTGCTACTAGTGTATAATTCAAGCTGTTACAACTTCGATGAATTATGTCTCCAATATGCTTTGATAAATTCTATAAATAAGAGACAAAAATGTGTGTTGATTATAGTTATGCACATTTTATGAAATTCTGATGTGTCAGGTTATGAGGTTTGAGCATACGCGTGAATTTTATATGGTATAACATGTGATTTTGTTACGAAAGGCTAATTAAATGAGACTAATGTCATATAAGTAAGTATTATAAGTTTATCTTGAGCATTATATGTAATTACTAGTTTATACTTATCTATGAACATTATGTGAAAACAGTTATGAATATGGATATATGTGCATTATGAGCTTGATTGAATATATTGATGAAATATGTCATGATTTTTAACCTTAATTGAAAATAAGATGCATAAATTGTGTCATGAAATATATCAGTCACTTATTATGCAAGTGTGAAAGATTTAATTGCTTAAAAGGCCAAATGTGCCATAAAATGAATGGGGGAATTAAAATACAAAGGTGAATTGAATTTAGTAAATTGTGATTATATTTTTGAATGAGAAAATGTCGTTGATAAATATGATTAAAAGATCATCATTGCCCTTAGTCAACGATAGGAAACATGGGTAGGATATAATTGGTCGTGTAACACCACAATACCCCTTGGGAGGATATCGAGGTGCCACGCATGCACTCAAGACAAAAATATACATACATATGCCAGCGGAAGCAGTAAATTTATGACAAATATGAATAATTTAATACATAAATTAAAATATAATAATTAATGGACATATAATAAAAATATCCTTATACAATATGCAATTTGCATAAACCAAGTATTCTGTACAAAACTTATACTAAGCTCTACAAAATACTTGATAAAAAACAAAAAGAACCCACTTAAACTCCTTGTGGCCAACATGCAGATGCTCCACATCGAACGAATGAACCTGCCACCTACACGGAAAAACACCCATGCTAAGCGATAATGCTTAGTGGGGAGGAACAGAAACATACATATATATTCATTCACGAATACACATACAGAGAGCATGCGAAGTTCACATGTAATAACATATTTTAGTCACGCCAGTAATAAAGCAAGTAATGATCTGAACACACTCACTAAAATACAAAGATTAACAGAGATCACGAACATCGGCGAAACGCTAACATAAACAATTCTCATATACATATACACATCTCCGAACATCAGACCTATACAATCCAAACACTAGCCTGAATTTACATGGGTGGTGGATACGGGGTACACTAGATACTGTGAACAGTATCAAACAATAGAGACCGAAGTCTAAAAAAATTTTAAAAACTGGGGACACCCGAAGGTATCGATCACTAGACCTAAGCGGGGTCAAACACTAGCAACTGCAATCAGTAGCCCTTTATAAGCATGCTTATCTATCCACTACTATGACCACTCAAACTTACTCACTCACACCATAACACATCACTCAAACTTTACAATACCAAGGAATTCCCTCACAGATCATAATTAAGTATCGAAATAAACATGTAAATATTACAAACATTTGCTCATGATAATAGTAATCATAAGTAAACCATGACATGCAAAGAATAATAAAATAAAACATTTATGGTACACAAGGAATGGTCAACCTTGCGACAGAGGCGAAGCTTGCCCTAAGTCACGACCGCGATAAGCCTTACGCTCCTAAAAGGCACAAATGCAAGTCTCTATCGCACTCGCGACCGGAGTTACGCTCACAACAAAGCATGACAGGTCGTCCTCGTGCTCATGCACGAAGGCACGCTCGCGAGGAAGCTCAGCCAAATAGGAGCTCAATTACCGAGCTCTCTATCGCACTCATGACGGAGGGCGCTATGGCAAGATTTCGGATAACTGAGCTCTGTCATACTCGTGATCGAGGTCGCGCTCGCATCAAAGATGAACTCCTCACCCCCTCTGCCAATCTACTCACATATTGTTCAGCCAAAACCATTCCAAACTCATACAATTTAACATAAAAAGCCAAATTAATCAACACATGCATCCAAGACTTACTTCTAATCATACCAACACATTTTACTCTCATAACAATCAATTAAAAAAAGTAAAACAAAAACTATCAAACTATCTCAACTCATACTCAAAGAACTCAAAACATATAGAACTTAACCCATAGGCAATTACCATTATCACTACCTTTAATACACATAAAAATAGCCAAAACTCAGCTATCAAATACACCTAAACATGCTTTGCACACCAAAATTTCCAGAATTTAACACTCACAACCAAAACACGACAAAAATCAAAACTCCCAAACCTTTTAATATGCTTCCAAAACCGGCCTCTCTTCAAGCTCAAACCTTCTCTTTCCCTTTGTCTAATCTCTTGTCAGCAGCTTGCAAAATAATCCAACAAATTTATAATCCACTAAATCTAAAACCAGCAAAAACGAGAAGGAAAAGAAGAAGTCTACACCCAAACCGAACTCACCTTGCCACCAGTCCTTTATCTTCTTAAAAACCAGCTCAGATCTTGAATAACAACACAAGAACAAGAGGTAGAGAGCAAAAAATTAAGAAGAAGAGAAAAGGGGCAAAAGAGCAGGAGAGAGGAGGAAGAACGAGAAGCTTTCACGGGAAGAAAAACCAAATCTGGCTTCCCCTCTCTCTCTTCCCTCCTTTTTTTTTAATGCTCCCAATCACTTGCCAAGTGTCAAGCTCCTATAAGTCCAACTAAGAAAATCTTGTCTTATTTCTCCTTAAATCCTTGGCATATATCCAATTAGTCACTTAAGTAAATCTTTCACATAATAACTTTAATTACTATTTCAATTTAGTCCTAAATTAAATAATCTTACTGTAACAACCCAAAGTAGACCCTAGTAGAATTACAAGGATTTTGCATTGGAAAAAGGGGTATTATTGTAATTGTACAAGTAATAAATTGGATTTATTTTTTTTGGACTAAATTGAAAGAAGAATTAAAGTTATAAAATGAAAGATTTTAGTTAGTGACTAAAAGGAAATTGAATAAGGACTTAAGGGATATTAGACAATGATTTAATTATTGGACTAATGGGAGCTTGACACCTTGTGATGTTAGGTGAAGAGCATTAAATGAGAAAGAAGGTAAAGAGGAGAGAGGGAAAGGAAATCAGAATTGGCTGTGTTCCCGTTCCTCTCCTTTTTACCCGAGGTTCTCTCTTTTCCCCTTACTTCTTCTTCATTTCATGTTACTTCCTCCTCCTTCCATAGTGATTATTAATATTTGAGTAGGTTTCTTGAGATTAAGAGCTAGTTTCAAAGAGGTAAGTGGCTGGTTTGAATTTGTTTCTTCTCTTTTTCCTTTTTGTATTTCTGGTTTTGAAGTTTTAGGGAAATGGGTTAATTGAGTTATATGTGTTGTGATTGTGCAAGAATCGAAAGATAAGAGGAAGAGCAAGGGCAAAGAGAAGGTTGGGTCTTGAAGTGATTGATTAGAACTTCGATTTTGAGGTTTTGGAGTTTATATGGTTTTGTGGTGTTTTATGATTTTGTCTATGTCACACACCGTTTGCCCCCTAGTAGAATAAGCCTGTCTGTCTGTCTGTATGTGTAAGCATTCGCATGTGTTCGGCATTTCATAAGGGTATTCTAGTAAAATGTATGTTTGGGGTTTTGTTAGTATGTGGGTGCATACATGGCATTAGGGTGTGAATTAATTAAGTTACATTTGTGTGCACTTTCTTATACTATTGTAGGGTGTTTTAATTAGGAATACATTAAGTGTGTGTGTTGTGTGTGGAGTTAGGGTGTGAGTGAGCAAGTTTCAATACCAAAAGGATGACATGTGTATTAGGTTAAGGAAAATGAAGAAAGAAATGAAGGAAGAGTGAAAGGAAATTAGATTCACGTTTTTCCCTTCAACCTCCATCTTCTTCTTCCTTTTCCCTCTCCTAATTACTGCTTGCTATCTGTTAATTAAGTGTGATTGTGGAAATTGGTCACTCTTGCTCCTAACTTGGTAAGAGCATATCCTTGTCTTTGTCTTACTGTAATTTTCATCTTCTTATTCCTTGAGTTTAGGTTTAACTTAGGGTTGCATTGCTGTGTTTGTGTTCTAGCTGAAGCTCCTCGTGATCCAAAGGGTAAAGAGGTTGCTGGACCTAGTGGAGCTAAGTGATATAAGCTTAGATTTCAGGTTTGGGAATTATTAATTGTGATTTGTGTGATTTTGAGTTTACTGTAAAATTTTAGGGTTTATGTTCTTGAATAGCTTCAATGCATGTATTCTTGATTTGGTTGTTTAATTGCTAAATTGAGGTATATGTATATTGTTTATGTTAATTGGGATGTCTACTGGAAGGTAAGTTCGGGCTTGATTAGTTTTGAATCAAGTTTGGGATCGATTTATGGGTTCTGAGAATTCTGGAAATGGGAAAATCGCGTTACTGATGAATTTTCCCGTTTCCAGATCGGTGTCGCGTGACTCGCCAAGAAGAGAGGCAAGTCACGAGACGTGACCTCAGGTCACGCCTTGTGACCTGCCAACTTGAGGCCGGTCACGAGTTGTGGCTGCCTGTCACAACTTGTGACCAGCTGAAATGAAGCAAGTCACGAGACGTGACTCCCCGTCACGCCTCATGACCGGCTGAGTGTAGGCGTGTCGCGTGATCTGTTGAAGAGAGAAGCAAGTCACGAGACGTGACGTCCAGTCACGTCGCGTGACCTGCGAGAGCGCCACGTGATCTGCGAGATCACGTCGCGTGATTAGCGAGAGACGAGGCGTGATCCATGAGGAACAGAGCAAGTCACGAGGCGTGACCCTCAGTCACGTCTCGTGACCTGCCCTGTGAGGAGGCCAGTCACGCCTTGTGACCAGCCAATCTCGCCCGTTTCCCCGTTCTGCTCTTTTTCCAAAATTTCCCAGCTTTTGACTCAGAAATGAATTTGGTGTTTCTTCTGTATGGATTTATATTGTGGTATGATGTATGCCATGCTTTTATATGCTTTGATATAAATGATACCGTGAATTTTTGAGGAATTCTATTCCGTACTCTGAAATGTGATTTGAATGACGCATAACCTGCTAGAGTCGAGTAAGTGGATAGTTAGGCATGCCTAATAGAGTCTTTAGCTGCAGCCCTCAATTCAGTTTGGACCCCGATCAGGTCCCCGTTTGGTTCCTCGCGAACCCTTCAGTATTAGGATCTTGTTTAAGATCCCCTCAGTATAAAATATTATGCTTTGATAAAATGAATTGACTTTTGATTTGTACCTGTGAGGTACCCTCAATATTCGATTCGTACCCGTAAGGTAACTTCAGTACACTCGTTATCCACTGTCTAGAGTCAGCAGGTGTTCTTTAAATGTTAATGGAATTGTTCTGATCTGATCTGGCTATGATTTGATTGTCTGAATTTGTTTAATGATGAAACATATGTTGGATTATTCTGGAATGGATATGATTATTGAGATACTGATTGTATGGTTTTTAAATATGAGCATGTTTATACGGATTATGTTATAGCCCTTGCATTCTGCCATTGTGAATGTGTTATGCCTTGACGACCATTATGAATGGCCGTCCATAATTTATGTGTGTTTCCCCACTAAGCGTTTATCGCTTAGCACGGTGTTTTTACCCGTACAGGTGCGGAAGGAGTTTTGCTTTGAGAGAGTCGCCGTCCTCAAGCCAACACAGAAGGGTTTAGTGTAGGGCTTAATTTTGTAATAGCTGTTGATTCTTTTTGTATAGAACTCTCATGTACCAGTTTTGTATCAGCTTCTGCTTTTGTAACTATATTTTGTATATGTAATATTATTTTGTTTCAGCTAGTTGATCAGATCATTATTGTAATAGTTTATTACAGTAATGCATGATCAGCTTTTGTTTTCTGCATGTTAAGTTTTTAATTATTCTGTATTTCTGAATGTATGTTATGAATGGATGTATGTTTTGCTTTGCTATTGTTTGGTAACACCTTGACTCATACGGCATCTCACTCCTTATCGGATGGGATCGCCTACGTATGGGAAGGGGGTGTTATAGTTTGTGGTATCAGAGCATAGGTTTAGGCGTTTCTGGGTGTTGTTGTGATTCTTCTGAGTTTCTTAGATGTGTATGTGTCTAGATCTGTGTTGGCTGATACGGTTGTTTCTTGTTTGTTTAGATGGCTTCTAATTCTGCTCGTGGATCACTTGAGGAATCCGCCGAGAGTGTGAACCCTCAAGCTGTAGATCCATCGATTTCTGTGTCGGCTCAGCATGTTAAGGTCCAGCCCGAGGCCGCAGCCATGCCTTTTGAGGCTATGTTCAGACTGCATCAGGACATGGCTAGGGTTTTGGAGAGAGTGACTGCTCCTAGAGCACCTATGGAGAATTTGAGAAGGGCAGGAGTTGAGGATTTCTATAGCACTGGTTTGAATGAGTCTGAGATGGCAGAGAGATGGTTAGATAAAGTAAAGCGTACTTTGAAAGAGATTCGGTGTCCTCCTGATTAGCAGGCAGAGTGTGCACTAGCTCTTCTGCAAGGGTCTGCATTTGAATGGTGGGAATTGGTTTGCAGGCATCCTCAGTTACCAGATCCGATTACTTGGGAGTTCTTTGAGGGTGAGTTCAAAAAGAAGTATATCACTCAGACTTATAGAGATGCGAGATGGGCGCAGTTTTTGAGTTTGAGACAGAGGGCTATGTCTGTAACAGATTATGAGAAAGAGTTCAACAGGTTATCTCGCTATGCCCCACGTGGAGTTATGACTGATGACTTTAGATGTAAGCATTTCGAAGCGGGGTTAAATGAGTCTTTTAAGATTGCTTTGATTTCTCTGATGTGCATACCTGGGGTCAGTTATTACCAGATTGTAGAGGCTGCTGTGAGAGCTGAGTTATCAAAGACTGTGATGAGAGAGAGAGCTCAGAGGAGGAATTCTTCTCGTGGAGGATCTTCTTCGGGTAAGAGATCTAGGAACCCACAGGATGAGTCATCTTCTGGCCCGGCTTCTAGAGGCAGACAACAGGGTTCTGCAGCGGTGTCAGGTTCTGGTAGGGGTGGTAGAGCTGAGACTACATCAGTTTGTCCTCACTGTAGTAACACACATCGGGGTGAGTGTAGGTGGCTCTCCGGTGCGTGCTTCAGGTGTGGGAGTTCTGAGCATCTTTTGGCCAGTTGTCCGAGATTGCATGAGGATTCAGGTTCCCTAAGAGAGGCCAGTAGGGTTGGGTCGAATGCTTCTCAGGCTACCCGTGGTAGAGGCCGAGGTAGAGGTAGAGGTGGTCGGCATAGAGATGGAGCTGCTTCTGAGACTGTTGAGCATCCTCCTCAGGGTGCCATTAGAGCTTATGCTATGAGAGCCATAGATGAGCAGGATGCGCCTGACGTTATTGCTGGTAAGTTCCTACTCCATGACACTGAGTTATATGCTCTAATTGATCCTGGTTCCATACACTCATATTTGTGCACAGATAAAATTGTTGATAAGTTGCATTCAGTTGATCAGTTAGATTATGAGATTTGTGTGACCAGTCCATTAGGGCATAGTGTCAGTGTGAGTAGAGTCTTTAGGAGTTGTCCTCTGATTGTTGAGGGAGCTGTGCTTCCAGCGGATTTGATTGAGTTACCTTTCAGAGAGTTTGATTTAATTCTGGGTATGGACTGGTTGGGTAAGCATCGGGTTGTGGTTGATTGCCATAGGAAGACAGTTGTGCTTCGGGATAGGAGTCAGTCTCTTGTGTTTTTGAAAGGTTTGGGTGCTAGTTCTGTGAATAATGTGATTTCTGCGATGCAAGCTAAGCGATTTATTAGGAAAGGTTGTGAGGCGTTTCTAGCAGTTGTGTTAGATTCCAAGAGAGATCAAGTTCAGATTGAGGACATTCCTGTAGTGCGAGAGTTTAGTGATGTGTTCCCGAGCGAGTTGCCTGGGTTGCCTCCTGAGAGAGAGGTTGAGTTGTCCATTGAGATTATGCCAGGTACTACACCTATTTCGAGAGCACCTTATCGGATGGCTCCTGTAGAGTTGAGGGAACTTAAATCTCAGCTACAAGAGTTATTGGATAAGGGGTTTATTAGACCGAGCATATCTCCTTGGGGAGCTCCAGTTCTATTTTATCAAGAAGAAAGATGGATCTTTGCGGATGTGTATTGACTACAGGCAGATTAATAAAGTTACAGTGAAGAATAAGTATCCATTGCCTAGGATCGAAGATTTATTTGATCAGCTTCGAGGTGCAGGTGTTTTCTCCAAGATAGATCTCCGATCAGGGTACTACCAGCTTCGAGTTCAGGATGCAGATGTGGTTAAGACTGCATTTCGGACTAGGTATGGCCACTATGAGTTTCTTGTGATGCCGTTTGGTTTGACTAATGCTCCAGCGGCTTTTATGGATCTGATGAATCGTGTGTTTAGGCCATACTTAGATCGATTTGTAGTAGTGTTCATTGATGACATCTCGGTGTATTCCAAGGATGAGAGTGAGCATGAGGAACATCTCCGATTAGTTTTACAGATCTTGAGAGAGCATCAGTTGTTTGCTAAGCTTAGCAAGTGTGATTTCTGGCTTGGAGAAGTGTCATTTTTGGGTCACATTGTTTCAGCTAGAGGTATTCAGGTGGATCCAGCCAAGATTGAGGCGATAGTTGATTGGAAAGCGCCTAGCAATGTTCAGGAAGTGAGGAGTTTCCTTGGTTTAGCAGGTTACTACCGTCGCTTTGTTAAAGGATTTTCTGTGATTGCTGCTCCGATGACTAGATTGTTGAGGAAAGGAGTTAGATTTGAGTGGTCAGACAGGTGTCAGTCTTGTTTTGATCGGTTAAAGCAGTTGCTTGTTGAGGCTCCTATCCTTACTCAACCCATCTCGGGTAAGGAGTTTGTCATTTACAGTGATGCTTCGGGTGTTGGTCTTGGATGTGTACTGATGTAGGAAGGAAAAGTCGTGGCTTATGCTTCTCGTCAGTTGAAGCCACATGAGAGGAATTATCCGACGCATGATCTTGAGTTGGCAGCTGTGATCTTTGCTTTGAAGATTTGGCGTCCCTACCTGTTTGGGGAAAAGTGTAGGATCTTTTCGGACCACAAGAGCTTGAAGTACTTCCTTTCACAGAAGGAGTTGAACATGAGACAGCGCCGTTGGCTTGAGTTATTTAAGGACTACAACTGCATTGTGGATTACCATCCTGGTAAAGCTAATGTAGTCGCCGATGCTTTGAGTCGGAAGTCAGTTTCAGCTTTGTTCTTGAGGCGATTCAGATGGCGATTTGGTTCCGATGGAGCTTTGATTGCTCAGTTACGTGTGAAGCCTACATTGAGACAGAGGATAGTGGATGCTCAGAGAGATGACCAGAGGCTTCAACAGATTGTGCATGAGGTTAGATTGGGTAAGCCATAAGAGTTTTCAGTTCAGGATGAGGTGCTTATGTTCAGAGATCGCCTGTGTGTGCGAGAATCTGAGGATTTGAGGAGACAGCTCATGAGTGAGGCGCATAGTACAGTCTTTACTATGCATCCGGGCAGTGAGAAAATGTATCGAGACATGAAGCAATTCTATTGGTGGTCCGGTATGAAGCGAGACATTGTGGATTTTGTTTCCAAGTGCTTGACTTGTCAGCAGGTAAAGGCCGAGCATCAGGTACCTTCGGGTTTGCTTACGCCTTTATCCATTCCTGAGTGGAAATGGGATGATATTGCCATGGACTTCGTTTCTGGTTTGCCTTTGACTCAGAGGAAACATGACTCAGTTTGGGTTATTGTGGATCGGCTTACGAAGTCAGCTCACTTTCTGCCGGTTAGAGTGGATTACTCCATGGACAGATTAGCCAGTATCTATGTGGATGAGATAGTTCGGTTGCATGGTGTGCCTTTGTCCATAGTTTCAGATCGGGATCCAAGGTTTACTTCCAAGTTTTGGAAGGAGTTACAGAGAGCTTTGGGCACTAGGTTAAACTTCAGTACAGCATTCCATCCTCAGACCGATGGTCAGTCAGAGCGAGTTATTCAGATTCTTGAGGATATGATGAGAGCTTGTGCCTTGGATTTTCCTGGTAGCTGGGACAGATATGTGTCGCTTATGGACTTTGCCTACAACAACAGTTTTCAGTTGAGCATCGGTATGGCACCATATGAGGCTTTGTATGGTCGTCAGTGTAGGACTCCGATTTGTTGGACCGAGCTATCCGAGAGATCTATGATTGGACCAGACTTGGTTAAAGATACTGAAGAGAAAATCAGAGTAGTGAAGCGGAATTTGAAGGCAGCCAAGGATCGACAGAAGTCTTACGCCAATTTGAAAAGGAAAGATGTGCATTTTGAGATCGGGGACAAGGTTTTCCTTAAGGTTTCACCTTGGAGGAAAGTGCTTCGGTTTTGCAAGAAAGGCAAGCTTAGTCCTCGTTTCATTGGACCTTATGAGATTTTGGCTAAGGTAGGACCTGTAGCCTATAGATTGGCGCTACCGATGGAGTTAGCAAAGTTGCACGATGTGTTCCACGTTTCGATGCTTCGTCGGTATAGATCAGATCCTTCACATATTCTGTCAGTTCAGGATATTCAGGTTCAACCAGACTTCTCTTATGATGAGGAACAGCGAGCTATTCTAGCCCGAGAGGTGAGGCAGTTGAGAAGTAAGAAGATTCCTTTGGTTAAAGTGTTGTGGATCCATCATGGAGTCGAAGAAGCGACTTGGGAACCAGAGGAGTCGATGAGAGCTCAGTATCCGCAGTTGTTCAGTTCAGGTGAGAATTTCGATGACGAAATTCTTATTAGTAGGGGAGAGTTGTCACACCCTGTTTGCCCCCTAGTAGAATGAGCCTGTCTGTCTGTCTGTATGTGTAAGCATTCGCATGTGTTCGGCATTTCATAAGGGTATTCTAGTAAAATGTATGTTTGGGGTTTTGTTAGTATGTGGGTGCATACATGTCATTAGGGTGTGAATTAATTAAGTTACATTTGTGTGCACTTGCTTATACTATTGTAGGGTGTTTTAATTAGGAATACATTAAGTGTGAGTGTTGTGTGTGGAGGGTGTGAGTGAGCAAGTTTCACTACCAAAAGGATGACATGTGTATTAGGTTAAGGAAAATGAAGAAAGAAATGAAGGAAGAGTGAAAGGAAATTAGATTCACGTTTTTCCCTTCAACCTCCATCTTCTTCTTCCTTTTCCCTCTCCTAATTACTGCTTGCTATTTGTTAATTAAGTGTGATTGTGGAAATTGGTCACTCTTGCTCCTAACTTGGTAAGAGCATATCCTTGTCTTTGTCTTACTGTAATTTTCATCTTCTTATTCCTTGAGTTTAGGTTTAACTTAGGGTTGCATTGTTGTGTTTGTGTTCTAGCTGAAGCTCCTCGTGATCGAAAGGGTAAAGAGGTTGCTGGACCTAGTGGAGCTAAGTGATAGAAGCTTAGATTTCAGGTTTGGGAATTATTGATTGTGATTTGTGTGATTTTGAGTTTACTGTAAAATTTTAGGGTTTATGTTCTTGAATAGCTTCAATGCATGTATTCTTGATTTGGTTGTTTAATTGCTAAATTGAGGTATATGTATATTGTTTATGTTCATTGGGATGTCTACTGGAAGGTTTGATTAGTTTTGAATCAAGTTTGGGATCGATTTCTGGGTTCTGAGAATTCTGGAAATGGGAAAATCGCGTTACTGATGAATTTTCCCGTTTCCAGATCGGTGTCGCGTGACTCGCCAAGAAGAGAGGCAAGTCATGAGACGTGACCTCAGGTCACACCTCGTGACCTGCCAACTTGAGGCCGGTCACGAGTTGTGGCTGCCTGTCACGAGTTGTGGCTGACCAGCTGAAATGAAGCAAGTCACGAGACGTGACTCCCCATCACGCCTCGTGACCGGCTGAGTGTAGGCGTGTCGCGTGATCTGTTGAAGAGAGAAGCAAGTCACGAGACGTCCAGTCACGTCGCGTGACCTGCGAGAGCGCCGCGTGATCTGCGAGATCAAGTCGCGTGATCAGCGAGAGACGAGGCGTGATCCACGAGGAACAGAGCAAGTCACGAGGCGTGACCCTCAGTCACGTCTAGTGACCTGCCCTGTGAGGAGGCCAGTCACGCCTTGTGACCAGCCAATCACGCCCGTTTCCCCGTTCTGCTCTTTTTCCGAAATTTCCCAGCTTTTGACTCAGAAATGAATTTGGTGTTTCTTCTGTATGGATTTATATTGTGGTATGATGTATGCCATGCTTTTATATGCTTTGATATAAATGATACCGTGAATTTCTGATGAATTCTATTCCGTACTCTGAAATGTGATTTGAATGACGCATAACCTGCTAGAGTCGAGTAAGTGGATAGTTAGGCATGCCTAATAGAGTCTTTAGCTGCAGCCCTCCGTTCAGTTTGGACCCCGATCAGGTCCCCGTTTGGTTCCTCGCGAACCCTTCAGTATTAGGATCTTGTTTAAGATCCCCTCAGTATAAAATATTATGCTTTGATAAA
This sequence comes from Excoecaria cochinchinensis, assembly GCA_947683425.1. Classification (NCBI taxonomy): domain Eukaryota; kingdom Viridiplantae; phylum Streptophyta; class Magnoliopsida; order Malpighiales; family Euphorbiaceae; genus Excoecaria; species Excoecaria cochinchinensis. The sequence continues at coordinate 212,989 of CANTUQ010000024.1, read as the reverse complement.
ATGAATTGACTTTTGATTTGTACATGTGAGGTACCCTCAGTATTCGATTCGTACCCGTAAGGTACCTTCAGTACACTCGTTATCCACTGTCTAGAGTCAGCAGGTGTTCTTTAAATGTTAATGGAATTGTTCTGATCTGATCTGGCTATGAATGGATTGTCTGAATGAGTTTAATGATGAAACATATGTTGGATTATTCTGGAATGGATATGATTATTGAGATACTGATTGTATGGTTTTTAAATATGAGCATGTTTATATGGATTATGTTATAGCCCTTGTATTCTGCCATTGTGAATGTGTTATGCCTTGACGACCATTGTGAATGGCCGTCCATAATTTATGTGTGTTTCCCCACTAAGCGTTTATCGCTTAGCACGTTGTTTTTACCCGTGCAGGTGCGGAAGGAGTTTTGCTTTGAGAGAGTTGCCGTCATCAAGCCAACACAGAAGGGTTTAGTGTAGGGCTTAATTTTGTAATAGTTGTTGATTCTTTTTGTATAGAACTCTCATGTACCAGTTTTGTATTAGCTCCCGCTTTTGTAACTATATTTTGTATATGTAATATTATTTTGTTTCAGCTAGTTGATCAGATCATTATTGTAATAGTTTATTATAGTAATGCATGATCAGCTTTTGTTTTCTGCATGTTAAGTTTTTAATTATTCTGTATTTCTGAATGTATGTTATGAATGGATGTATGTTTTGCTTTGCTATTGTTTGGTAACACCTTGACTCATACGGCATCTCACTCCTTATCGGATGGGATCGCCTACGTATGGGAAGGGGGTGTTACAGTCTAAATCTAGAACATTGAGTTGTTAAGTGTGTTTTTATACATTTTGGAGTTGAGTTTATTTAACACCCCCGTTGGAAGGATGCCGGGTGCGTTACAGACACTCACTCACGACACGACAAACATATATGCATAATAATACAAACATGCACTAAGCTAAGCAGAAGCATTTACTAACAAAAATAATACAAAAATCATGTATCATAAATAATCAAAATATAGTTATATACAATATCCAAAAGATTACATCTAAAATCCTTTATTAAATTACATATGCCACTATACGAAAATAATACATACACAAAAAGAATTACAGGAGGAGACAAAATAAATAACTCTACTCCTATGTGTCCGACCTGCAGATGCATGACTCGAGCGAAAACCCAAAATCCTTGCACCTACAAGGGAAAAGAACCCGTGCTAAGCGATAACGCTTAGTGGAGAGGAATAAGACAACAGAACACTATACAATAATATCATGCAGCAACACATAAATTAAGCATCTCACAGAAATCACTAAGTAGAGGGGAACAGAGATAGACAAATCAATTCACTATATGTAATCAGAACTTATTAACAGAAAGCAATAAACCATTACACTATCTAGAAATATATATATTCTAAAGACTTTACTACGCAAAATAAAAAAAACAAACACTTCAAATAATAGCCTGAGTTTCACTGGTGGAGGATACGGGAACACTACACAGGAGACCGAAGCCTCAAAACACTTTTTCACTAAGGCCTTAATGGAGGTCAACCGAAATCACTTGACCTATAAGGGTCAACACTGGCAGCTGCACTCACTAACCCTTCTTAAGCATGCTCAATTATCCACTACCCTGACACTTCAGGCTCTAAACACTTTCAAAATATATAACACTATGCAAAATCACTAACTCTGGTATACAAATTATAAAACCATTGCATAAATAAAACTCATGCATAGACCTTACACATATCGCGACACATAACTTGCATAAGCATGAAGAGATTCAACAAATGCATATTCACAAGTAATTGAAGTAAAAGAAAAATAAATCATACAAGATTCATGTAAGAGTGAGACACGATGCAAAAAGGTTTTTAAGATGCATTTTAGGAAAAACACGGCTTTTAGGGTAGTATGCAAATCCCCCCAAAATCAAATACCATTTAAAAGAACTAAATTTCAAAATAGAAGAGGGTTACACGACGGTATGGTGATACCTTACCGCCGTGTAAAATACCACACACGGTGGTATAGAGCTACCTATACCGCCGTACAAAAGCGTAAACAAATAAGGAGAACAGAGACAGTTTACACGGCGCTATGCACTCTCCTTACCGCCGTGTAACCTGTTACACAGTGGTAAGGAACTCCCTTACTGCCATGTAAAAAGACGACAAGGCAAAAATACCAAGACAAAATAGATTTACACGGCGGTATGCCCTTCCTTACCGCCGTGTAAAATGGCCAGAACCCAGATATCGAAGAAAAACACACTTGTTTACACTCAAACTTAACTCCAAACTCAAAACCACTTTAACCCATCGTGTATACGCTCTTCAAATTGCTAAACACATTCAAACTAACATGCTCAACATCACTTCAATAACACATAAATACTATCACTATTACACTAGCATCTCACACCATCATCCCTACTCAAACAAACCCATACATATACTCAAACCCAACACTAAAAATTCCACAACAACAGCACAATTAAATAAACACAATCCAAATGAGAACAAGGCAAATAAATTCCATATAAATACACACCCAAAACAAAGCTCCCAAACCTCAAAAGTGAAGCTTCACTCTTCCTTTAATGTCACAGTTTCTCCTTTCCCTTGTTCTTCCTTCTCTCCTCCAATTCTTACACAAAACCCAGCCAAGAACACACTTAATTCAAGCCATGCATAACACAACCAAAACAAAAAATAAAGAAGCAGAAGAAGAACCCAAAACAACCCAAGAGAAATCCAAGCACTTGCCTTCAAAACCTAGCTCAAATCAGAAATCAAACCTCAAAAGTCAAAAGTTCACGTTGGAGCAAGCAAGAGAGAACAAGAAAGAATAAAGAAGAAGAAGGAGGAGAGGAAACGTGAGAGAGAAGAAAATATGCTTTTCTTCCTTTCCTCGCTCCTTCACTCACTTCACATTTATTGCTCTCACCTACCTAGTCCACTTGGCACGATCCTAATGGACCCAAAGTTCCCACTTAGACTTTCATGCCCTAGGCACCAAACAAACACAAGATAACTTCTACTCAATGCTTTAGATGCTTGGTACTATACGCACACTTCACTAGATAATGTCTTCACTTAACATATTAATTTAAATTTCTGCAATTAAATCCTTAATATGCCAATTTCCTCTAGCATAAATTACTAAAATACCTTTAATTTCTGACTTAGCTCAAGAATTCTGACAAAGCCCTTTTTGGGTTGTTACAGTTTATGTATATGTTAAACAAGATTGAAGTGATTTTGATATATGATATTTGAAAATGAATTTGTATGATTTAGAGAAATTTTTGAATTTGAGATGTTTATTGAGAATTCATGTTAAATTATTACTTCAAATAAGTGTTAATTGTTATTAATATGAATGTAAATATGAATATAATGTATATGTTAAGTGGGTTGAAGTTATATGCATGTTAAAATGATTTTAGTTTATTTTGGTTTGAAAGCAAGTTAACAACCTACAAAAATCTGGGTTTTTGTCAATTTAGACGGTGGTAAGGGATCCCATACAGCCGTTTGATCGCATTCTAGAAATGAAACTTTGCTTGTCTATCCAGCTGCTCTCCGGATTTGTTTAATTTATGGCTCGGCATGTTAAATGGCGGTCAAGCTTTGCTTGACCACCGTGTAAGATTTCTTACACGGCAGTAAAGATATGCCATACCGCTGTGTAAGCCCTGTTTTCAAAATGTTATCTTTTAAAAATCCTTTGCATGGTTTCTCACCCATGATTTATGATTGAGCACGCATTGTTAAATCATTTCATGAGAATTTAAAGGAATACATGAACTTTATGTTTTGTCAAATGTTTGGCTTATAAGAATTGAGTTATCATAACTTTATTTGTATGCGTATTTATGTAATGTTTATATGATAAATATAAAATAGTTTTGAGCCTGATCAGTCATAGTGGTGGATAGATAAGCATGCTTATTAAGGGTTAGAGTGTGAGTGCAGCTGCTATATGTTGGCCCCATTTGGGTCTTATAAGTTGGCCCCGTTTGGGTCTATATGATTAGAGACTTATGTTCCCCTTCTACCTTCGGGTATACATGATTCAAGACTCAAGTCTCTATATGCTTCCGATACTGTGTCCTATCAGTATCAATAGTACCCGTGTCCACTATTTAGTTTGATATCAGGCTAATATATGTCTCTAATGATATGAAAATGGGTGCAGGCTACCTGTTTATGTACATGAGATATGACAAGATATGATGTTTTAGCGTGTATATAGTATATTTATGTTTAGTTGCTTTATACTCATGTGTATGCACATGATGAACAAATAACATTATATATATGTGTAAATGTAGATGACATGATGTACAAGTAGATTATTGCTTGCATGTTATGATGTTTTTGATAAGTTGATTTGTTTGTTCTTATGGTTATTTATATATGCATATCTATGCCTTATTTTGCGTTCTTCCCCACTAAGCGTTATCGCTTAGCACCGGCGTTTTTCCTGTGTAGGTGGCAGGTTGGAGTTTTGTCTTGGGTATCTGCAGGTCGGCCACTAAAAGTTTATATATGGAGTCCTTTTTGTCTTTTGCTATTATTTTGTATATGTTTTACAGGAGATATTGATTTAAACAATGTAAATTTTTGTAAAGGAATTTGTTCACTATATGTACATGAAAAGAGTTTTAAAATATATACTTTTGTAATATTTGTATCGTTATATTCATATGATGATTTCAATTTTTTTTTTGGTTATTTAACTTGTATGATCCTTTCGGTTTAATGTTGCCGTTTTTGTTTTTGACATTTAAATGTATCTGTGTGCATAGCACTCCGGTATCCTTCCAAAAGGAATATCAGGGTGTTACACTTAAACTTGCCCAATTACCATTATACCCTTAATTATCCAATTAATCATTCAAATCCTTCTAGGCCCGATTTTGGGATGTTACAATTCTCTCCACCTTAAGAAATTTCATCCTCAAAATTTCCATGCTAAGCCAATATGCAACCCAAATACCAAAACAATAACTTAAACTAAGCTTAATGAATCACAACTTACTGGAAGGACCTACGGGCTCATCTGCATCCTCTCTAAACATAGCGTACACCCTAGCAAAACCACCAGCAACGGCCAACTGCTCAATAATTTTTAATGGCTTCTGTGGAGCTCTACTCCTACCTTTACCACTTCTCACTGTTCCTGATCTTTCTCCACTCACGGTACTCCTGGGCTATTCCTTGCTCTTCTTCCTTTTTGGACAACTGGAAAGCATGTGATCCATACTACCACACTTGAAGCATGCTCCCATAAGCTTCTGGCACTCTTCCCAATAATGCTTCTGATAATGCTCACACTTAGGTATCCAACTTCCTTTGCTAGAAGGTAGTGCCATACTCTAACCTCAGATTGCACTTGAATCGACTCCTTAGCCACTTGCCTAATAGGAACACCCCGAGATTTCTTACTACCCACAACTCCACTATCCGGTGCTGTCCTCTTTTGTTTTATCCTTTACTTTACCAACTCTGACTCCTCTAGCTTCATTGTCGCTACCAATAATTGATAATAACCCACTTGGTGCATTATCGCCATTACCAATAACGGACCCCTAATCACCTCTTTAATCCATCCTGAAAATACTGACACATGAAGTCCTCTATCAATAACACATCCGGCATATAATTGCTCAACCGGTTGAACTCTTTCTCGTACTCACTCATCGACATATTTCTCTACATCAAACTGATAAACTCCTTCCACTTCGCTTCCTGGTAAGCCTTAGTAGCATACTTCTTCTCAAATTCTTGTACAAAGAATTCCCAAGTCAACTCCACTGGTCTCAAAGGATTGTAGAGAGCAAGTTTTCACCAATTGTATGCCGACCCTTATAAAAGCGACACTGCGCAGGCTACTCTCTGGTTCGGAGGACAACTAATCTCTTGTAGAATCCTATCAATATTCTCTAACCATAACTCAGCTAAGTCAGATTGGTCCAAAAAAGTTCCACTGAACTCTTCAGCTCCCCTTTTTCTTAAAAGTTCCTTGGGAGCCTTAAGTGCTGTCAATCTATCCACCAATTGTAGCAACCCTTGCATTAATGTTGGGTTCTCATAAGTGATACCGGGACCTTCAGCTTGAAGATGCCCAAGAGCTGGCCGATCTACTCTTACTGGATTCACACTACCAATTATCTCACTCGCATCCTCACTCGGTTGAGACTCCATAACACTAAATAACATAGAATCTGCATTAAGCCATGACTTTAGACAGAATCACATACAAAGACTCCATACTATGACAACCACTAGACTAGACCTGCCTAAACCTATGCTCTGATACCACTGAATGTAACACCCCAATACCCCTTAGGAGGATATCGAGGCACCATGCATGCACTCAGGATAAAAATATAAGTACATACACCAGCGAAAGCAGTAAATTTATGACAAATACGAATAATTTAATACATAAATTAGAATATAATAATTAATTCACATATAATAAAAATATACTTATATGATATGCAATTTGCATAAACCAAGTATTTTGTACAAAACTTATACTGAGCTCTTTAAAATACTAGATCAAAAAAAACCCACTCAGACTCCTAGTGAACGGACGAATGAACCTAGCACCTACAGGGGAAAACACCCGTGCTAAGCGATAACGCTTAGTGGGGAGGAACAGAAACATACATATATACTCATTCACGAATACACGTACAAAGAGCATGCGAAGTTCACATGCAACAACATATTTTAGTCAGTCCAGTAATAAAGCAATTAATAATCTGAACACACTCATTAAAATAAAAATATTAACAGAGATCATAAACATCGGCGAAATGGTACCATAAATAATTCTCATGTACATATACACATCTTTGAACATCATACCAAGTACAATCCAAATACTAGCCTGAATTTACATGGGTGGTAGATACAGGTATAATGGATATTGCGAACACTATCAAACACTAGAGACCAAAGTCTCAAAACATTTTTAAAACTGGGGATACCCAAAGGTATCAAACACTAGACCCAAGCGGGGTCACACATTAGCAGCTGCAATCAGTAGCCCTTTATAAGCATGCTTATATATCCACTACTATGACCATTCAGGCTTACTTACTCACACTTTAACATATAACTCAAACTTTACAATATCGATGAATTCCCCCACAAATCATAATTAAGTATTGAAATAAACTTGTAAATAATACAAACATTTGCTCATGATAACAGAATTATAAGTAAACATGAGTAAGAAACCATGCAAATAATAATAAAATAAAATATTTATGATACACAGGGAATGGTCATACTCGAGACGGCCCGTCGCGCTCGTGACAGAGGCAAAGCTCACCCTAAGTTGCGCCCACGATAAACCTTATGCTCGCGAAAGGCAAAAATGCAAGTCTCTATCGCGCTCACGACAGACTTGGTAGGTCACCCTCGTGCACATGCAAGAGGGCGTGCTCGCGAGGAAGCCCAGCCAAACAGGAGCTCGGCTACCGAGCTCTCTGTCGCACTCACGATAGAGGGTGCTATGGCAGGAGTTCGAATACCCGAGCTCTATCGCACTCACGATCGAGGTCATGCTCGCATCAGAGATGAACTCCTTACCCCTGCAATTAAACACCAATAAGCCAAATTGATCAACACATGCCTCCAAGACTTACTTTTAATCATACAAACACATTTTACTCTCATAACAATTGATTACACCTAAACATGCTTTACACAAAAAAATTTCCAGAATTTAACACTCACAACCAAGGCACAAAAAAAATCAAAACTCCCAAACCTTTCAGGATGCATCAAAAACCAGCCCCTCTTCAAGCTCAAACCTTCTCTTTCCCTTTGTCTAATCTCTTGTCAGTATCTTGCAAAATAACCCAACAAATTCATAAACCACTAAATCCAAAATAAAAAAATGGGAAGGAAAAGAAGAAGTCTAAACCCAAACCGAACTCACTGTGCCACCAGTCCTTTATCATCTCAAAAGCCAGCTCAATTCTTATAGAATAACACAAGAACAAGAGGTAAAGAGCAAAAAAATTAACAAGAAGAGAAAAGGGATGGAAGAGCAGGATAAAGGAGGAAAAACGAGAAGCTTTCACGAGAAGGAAAAACAAATTTGCCTTCCATTCTCTGTAACACCCTGAAGTGGCCCTAGGAGAATTACAGATGTTTACTTAGAAAGATTAGATGTTGAGTGTGAGAGTCCTGTCGCGAACGCGACAAGCGTCGCGATCGTGACAGAACCCCTCCGGTGGTAGGTTAATTAAATTGGAATTTTTAACACATGGCATCGTAGGAGAGTGACACATGGCATTGTAGGGGAGTGACAAGTGGCAAAAGACCAAATCATATTAAAAAGGGGGATTAAGAGTAAAAAAGGGGATAAGCATGTATTTAATTGGATAGGTGGCATTGATGAGCATAGTTAATTTTTTGATTTACATTGACCATCTGCTTCTCTCTTTCTTTTTCACGTTGGTTTCTTACTTTGGCCCATTGTTCTTCTTTTCTTTCTCTTTTCCTTGGGTTTCTACCATTTATCTTGCTTTGCCCTCTCTCTTGTCCCTTTCTTCTTCATTTGCTTGCTTCTTTGAAAGAACCACTTAAAGTGGCTTAAAGAGAGTATAGTAGGGCTTGATAAGGTCCCTTTAAAAGGTAAGTTGGATTAGCTTTCCGATTTGACCTCCTTTTTCTTTCTGTTTTTGATTTAAAGTAAAGAGAAGAGTAACTCTAGTGTTTTAAATGGTGTGTACATGGAAGCTGTGGACAAGAGACTGAATAAGGGCAAAGAAAAGGGTCGGAGTTGATTAGAGAGCGGAGTTCAAGCTTCCTAGAGGTAGGGATCGAGTGTGATTTTATTATTCTTGCATGTGTTTACATGAAATATGTTTGAATAGATACATGTTTGAATAGAGAGATGCTTGATGAGCTTTAATTAGCTCAAGTGCTCTTTTAGAGTATATTTGTGAGATGTTCATTTTGATTGCTTGAATTGTTTCTATGTTATATGTATTTAGATATGTTTATGATCATGTATTGGATCATATTGTGTGAGTTTTGGATGTGTTAGATGGCTTTCATATAGCTTTTGTGTAAAAAGTGTGATGTCTGTTCGGTTTTCTTCAGACCTCTGTATGATGTTTTCCTCATAAGTATAGTTATAAGGATTCAATTGTGTTGATTCAAATTTCATTTGAAATCTAAGATCCGTAGCTAAAAATGTCTAAGAGGGTGCAGGAGCTAATTCTTGTTCTATGATCCTCGGAAATGTTAAAACCCGAAGTGTCTCTGTTTGGGTCGGGTGACTAGAACAGTATAGCTTGTTTGGCTCACATCTAGAGTTGTAAATGTCCAAATTATCTGCAATTTGTCCCATTTGAACTATAACATCCTAAGAAACAATTGTTAAGAAGAAATTAGTTCCTGAAAATGATGTTTAGAGGATGATTTAAATGATACAAGTTTGAGGTAAGAAGCAGTCTTGTAAAGGTTTCTGACGGAGCCTTCTATCGTGAGCATGATAGGGGTTGCAATCGTGACAGAAACATGTTCTTTAAAAGTTTGGTGATGTCCTAGTCGTGTTGAGTAGCACGCCTGGGAGAGGAAAGCAAGGAGGAGCACGAGTCGTGCTCAACCAGAGAGAAAAGGAAGAGGGAGCACGAGACATGCTCCAGGAGAGAAAGAAGAGGGAGCAGGAGTACGTGTTGTGCTCACGAAGAGAGAGAAGTGGGAGCATAAAACGTGCTCCAGTTGAGTGAGAGAGTGAGCACGAGTCGTGCTCATGCCATCTCCTTCTCTGTTGGTCTTGTTTTGATCTATTGCTTCTGTTTTGTGTTGTTATATGTTTAGATGACTTTTGCATATCACTATTTGGTTCGTGTTTGGTTTAAAATTATCTTTTAAACCTCTTGCATGATTAGTATTATTAAATGTAATGATTAATAAAAGTTGCACATGAAGTAAATGCCTCTAAATTTGATGAATGCATTTGAATTATCGTGATGAATAGGTATATGTATATAGTGTGTGTGAATTTTATATGAAGCCTGATTACCATCATAGTGGATAGATAAGCATGCTTATAAAGTGTTAGAGTGCAGTTGCTAGAGTTGGCCTTAATTGTGCCTAGAGTTTTAAATACCCTGTGTATCCCATAGAGTTTGAGTTAATTCTCCATATGTAAAATACTGTAAAAAGTATTAAGGGTTGCCCGTATCCACCATGAAAGGAATTCAAGCTTATTAATGTTGTGTAGTGAACTTGGGACGATTAAAAGTATTGCTCTAAATAAACGTTATAGTACCTGAGAGTAATGTTTAAGTACATGACAGTTTCATATACAAGTATATGTTTACATGAATATGAATACATGACTAATGTGTATTTGAATGAATGATTTGTACAAGTGTGTGAAAGTTATATGCTTGAGTTGTAGTATACATGAGTAAGTAAAAGAGTAGATGTTATATACACGTGAGCTCATAGTTTTTGATAATTGAGCATGCAACCTATACACGTATAAGAGCTATATGCATGAACTATTTTATTTTGTTATATGACATGTGTGATCTATATGTGACTTCGTAAAGAAGTCCTTTGCATTATTTTCATCCCCACTAAGCATTATCGCTTAGCACGAATGTTTATTTCCGTGTAGGTTATAGGTTCGGATTCGTGAACGGACATCTGCAGGTCAATGCCACTAGGAGTTTTGTTTTGATCTCTTTTTGTATAAGATAGAAATAGAGGTTGTGATGTTTTGAGTAACATTATTATGTAAATGTATATGTACAAAAATGAGTACAGTAATCACATGTAGATGTATATGTAAAGTTAAATGAAAACAAGTTGTAATATGAACATGTATAAAGACAAATATGTATATAGACATATGTAGTTGATATGAATTAAATTACCTGTTGGGCCCTAGTGTAGTATTATTTATCGTTCTTATATGGAAATATATAATGCTATCGCTTCCGCTAGTGTGTGTATATGTACATGTATACGTAAGTGTCCGTGTGGTACCCCGATATTCCTCCCCGGGGGTATGGGTGTGTTGCATTTAGTGGTATCAGAGCATAGGTTAGAGGTTCTGGTCTATAAGATGTAAAGTATAGATTAAATGTCAGAGTTTTTATAGAGTTGTGGCCTAATGCAAATGTCGTTTTGTGTAATGTATAGATGGAATTAGACGCGAGTGGAAATACTAGTGACATGTCGGATATAACGAGTAATACGAATTTATATGGTTAGTAAGAGTTTGAGGTGACACTCTGTATTCCTGTCAGCTATCTCCTTGAAATCATTTGACATAAGCATATTGAAACATGGGGATGGGAAAAAGTGCATTACAGTAGCTTGCATCGCATTTTTGCTTCATCTTGCATACATAAATCATTACATAGCCATTCCATCCGCATCCCTCATTTGTATGTAAAAAAAAAAAAGCATCATTGTATGCGCTTCATTGAGAAAAGCTGACAAGATATACATCGAGCGGCTGGTGCTTAGAAGAAGTGTATGGATTAGAGTGCAGTGCCTTAAGGAAAGTGTGAAGTGTGTACGATTTGATAGTTGTATGGTATAAGTGATAGCGATTTGAAGATTTATTTAAGGATTTACATGTGTAAGTGATTAGCGGGGAAATTTCAAGGAAGAAATTTCTTAAGGGGGAGAGATTTGTAACACACTGAAGTGGCCCTAGGAGAATTACAGAAGTTTATTTAGAAAGATTAGATGTTGAGTGTGAGAGTCCTGTCACGAGCGCGACAAGCGTCGCGATCGCGATAAAACCCCTCCGGTGGTAGGTTAATTAAATTGGAATTTTTAACACATGGCATCATAGGAGAGTGACACATGGCATTGTAGGGGAGTGACAAGTGGCAAAAGACCAAATGATATTAAAAAGGGGGATTAAGAGTAAAAAAGGGGATGAGCATGTATTTAATTAGATAGGTGGCATTGATGAGCATAGTTAATTTTTGGATTTAAACTGACCATCTGCTTCTCTCTTTCCTTTTCACATTGGTTTCTTACTTTGGAACATTGTTCTTCTTTTCTTTCTCTTTTCCTTGTGTTTCTGCCATTTACCTTACTTTGCCCTCTCTCTTGTCCCTTTCTTCTTCATTTGCTTGGTTCTTTTAGAGAACCACTTGAAGTGGCTTAAAGAGAGTATAGAAGGGCTTGATAAGGTCCCTTTAATAGGTAAGTTGGATTAGCTTTCCGATCTGACCTCCTTTTTCTTTCTGTTTTAGATTTAAAGTAAAGAGAAGAGTAACTCTAGTGTTTTGAATGGTGTGTACATGGAAGCTGTGGACAAGAGACTGAATAAGGGCAAAGAAAAGGGTCGGAGTTGATTAGAGAGCGGCGTTCAAGCTTCCTAGAGGTAGGGGTCAAATGTGATTTTATTATTCTTGCTTATGTTTACATGAAATATGTTTAAATAGAGACATGTTTGAATAGAGAGATACTTGATGAGCTTTAATTAGCTCAAGTGCTCTTTTAGAGTATATTTGTGAGATGTTTATTTTGATTGCTTACAGTGTTTCTACGTTATATGTATTTAGATATGTTTGTGATCAGGTATTGGATCATATTGCATGAGTTTTGGATTTGTTAGATGGCTTTCATATAGCTTTTGTGTAAAATGTGTGATGTCTGTTTGGTTTTATTCAGACCTCTGTATGATGTTTTCATCATAAGTATAGTTATAAGGCTTCAATCGAGTTGATTCAAATTTCATCTGAAAGCTAATATCCATAGATAAACATATATAAGAGGGTACTAGAGCTAATTCGGGCTCTATGATCCTCGGAAATGTTAAAAACCGAAGTGTCTCTGTTTGGGTCGGATGACTAGAACAGTATAGATTGTTTAGCTCACATCTGGAGTTATAGATGTCCAAATGACCTGAAATTTGTCCCATTTGAAATTTAACATCCTAGGAAACAATTATTAAGTAGAAAGTGTTGCCTGAAAATGAATTTTAGAGGTCGGTTTAGATGATACAAGTTTGAGCTAAGAAGCAGTCTTGTAAAGGTTCCTGACGGAGCCTTCTGTCGCGAGGGCGACAGGGGTCGCGATCGTGATAGAAACATGTTCTTCAAAAGTTTGGTGATATCCTAGTCGTGATGAGTAGCACATCTGGGGGAGAAAAGCAAGGAGGAGCACGAGTCGTGCTAAACCAGAGAGAAAAGGGAGAGGGAGCACAAGACATGCTCCGGGAGAGAAAGAAGAGGGAGCAGGAGCACGAGTCATGCTCATGAGCAGGAGCACGAGTCGTGCTCACAAAGAGAGAGAAGTGGGAGCACGAAACGTGCGCAAGTTGAGTGAGAGAGTGAGCACGAGTCGTGCTCATGCCCTCTCCTTCTCTATTGGTCCTATATTGATCTATTGCTTCTGTTTTGAGTTGTTATGTGTTTAGATGACTTTTGCATATCACTATTTGGTCCGTGTTTGGTTTAAAATTATCTTTTAAACCTCTTGCATGATTAGTATTATTAAATTTACATGATTAATAAAAGTTGTACATGAAGTGAATGCCTCTGAATTTGATGAATGCATTTGAATTATCGTGATGAATAGGTATATGTATGTAGTGTGTGTGAGTTATATATGAGGCCTGATTACCGTAATAGTGGATAGATACGCATACTTATAAAGGTTTAGAGTGCAACTGCTAGAGTTGGCCTTAATTGTGCCCAGAGTTTGGAATACCCTATGTATCCCATAGAGTTTGAGTTAATTCTCCATATGTGAAATACTATACACAGTATCCAGAGTTGCTCGTATCCACCATGAAAGGAATTCAAGCTTATTAATGTTGTGTAGTGAACTTGGGACGATTAAAAGTATTGCTCTGAATAAACGTTATAGTACATGAGAGTAATGTTTAAGTACATGACAGTTTCATATGCAAGTATATGTTTACATGACTATGAATACATGACTAATGTGTATTTTGATAAATGATTTGTAAAAGTGTGTGAAAGTTATATGCTTGAGTTGTAGTGTACATGAATAAGTAAAAGAGTAGATGTTATATACATGTGAGCTCATAGTTTTTGATAATTGAGCATACAACCTATACACATATAAGAGCTATATGCATGAACTATTTCATTTTGTTATATGACATGTGTGATCTATATGTGTCTTCGTAAAGAAGTCCTTTGCATTATTTTCATCCCCACTAAGAGTTATCGCTTAGCATGGATGTTTATTTTCATGTAGGTTACAGGTTCGGATCAGTGAGCGGACATCTGTGGGTCAAGGCCACTAGGAGTTTTATTTTGATCTCTTTTTGTATAAGATAGAAATAGAGTTTGTGATATTTTGAGTAACATCATTATGTAAATATATATGTACAGAAATGAGTACAGTAATCACATGTAGATGTATATGTAAAGTTAAATGAAAACAAGTTGTAATATGAACATGTATAAAGACAAATATGTATATAGACATATGTAGTTAATATGAATTGAATTACCTATTGGGCCCTAGTGTAGTATTATTTATCATTCTTATATTGATGTATATAATGCTATCACTTCTGCTAGTGTGTGTATATGTACATCTATACGTAAGTGTCCGCGTAGCGCCCCGATATTCCTTCCCGGGGGTATGGGGGTGTTACATTCTCTCTCTTCTCTCCTTTTCATTTAATGCTCCCAACCACTTGCCATGTGTCAAGCTCCTAAAGGTCCAACTTAGAAAATCTTGTCTTATTTCTCCTTAAATCCTTGTCATATATCCAATTAGTCACTTAAGTAAATCTTTCACTTTATAACTTTAATTACTCTTTCAATTTAGTCCTAAATTAAATAATCTTACACTTGTCCATTTACCATTATACCCTTAATTATCCAACTAATCATGCAAATCCTTCTAGGCTCGATTTTGGGATGTTACAGGGCGGCCATAGGGATGTATTTTCTTTTGAGTGTAGATTGGACATTGAATATATATGTGGAGTATCGGTTGGATATTGAATATTTATATGGAATGCAGGATGGAAATTTTGTTGATATGTTGGATGATGTATTTGAATATTGTTGATTGGTATTGTAGGTTATTGAGAACCTACAAATTTAGATTAAAGTGTAGTGCCCGGAATAGGCCACTTCAATCTATAGTCCCGTGTATCCCCTCGATGTGTTTCATCGAATTACTTTAGGCAATAACTGTAATAAAATAATTACATGAAGTAAGAATAGTTTGGTTATATAGTTTTAAAAATTTTATAAATTGTAAGTGTAATTGATCTTATGTGCAGACTGAGAATTTGTTAATTGATACGGTTATGGTAAATCTTAACTTAATTATTTTTCATTATTATTTATATCGGTATAGAACTTAGGCGCCAAGTGATGTGATAAACCTATAATGGAATATTAAATAAGATATTGATTTTATCTTACCTTGAACTTTAGTATAACTAATTCTATTCTCATATTGTTTATATTATGTATAAGATTATGTTAATTTATTAAGTGGTGAAATTATTGACTATATCTTAGTCCATTATGAATGATGGAGTTCACTTTGGAATTAAGAATTTTATTTAGATGTAATTATAATGTAGATTTGGTTAATCGACGAGCATAATTATTAATGTTTAACTCATTCTTCGAAATTGTGTTTGTGCATGCTTATATTTTGACATGAAAAAAGGTTAAAGTTAACTGAAATTAGATTTTAAAATATCATTATTAACTTTAATTCTACTTATGGTCATTTACTTAGAATATATCTTGTTAATTATTATGTTGTAATTGATCACATAGTATTGATTAAAGTAAAATTAGTAGAGCACTCTCACTATGCTTTTAGTTTAGCGCATGGTATTTTCGCGTGTAGGTTAAAGAATAGCGTTTATGCAACGGAAGAGTTTAGTTCAGTGGATTTGTATCAAGTGAGAGCCATATTAAATCTAAAAGGGGCATTTCTATTGTATTTTAAGTTCTCATGCTTAGACAGGCATGCATATTTTTTGAACATTATTGTAACAAGAGTTTTGTATTGAATAGATAGGATACAGTTAACAGATTATGGTGTTCTATGGGGTTTAAGCTATAGACATGTATTTTTTTTGCGATTTTTGTATTTATACAGCTAAGATAAAATATTAAATGCTAATAGTTCCGTGAATTATTAGGAAAAGTATGGATTGATGTGATGTATTTGAGGAGGCTAAGATATTTTTGATGAATGATTTGGATTTTTGGAAGGAGTGGGATGTGTGAATGATGTTATAGAAGTGAATTTTTGATTGTCTAACAGGGGGATATAGACTTGTATAGGGGAAACTCTATCTGATTTTCGTTAAAATTTGAGGTGATTCGGATTTATATGAGTTTATTATAAAATAATTAGTTTGAATATCAAGTATATCAATTAGTATACCTAGTTCGATAACATTTGGTATCCGACTGCCAATGGGTCGGGTATCAGGTGTTCCATTTTATGGTATAAGAGCTTAGGTTTATGCGGTTCTGGATTTAGGATAACTGGAATAGGAATGGAGTTGAGGTGGTCTTTACACCTATTAGTGACCTTTAACAGTGAGGGCAATCACTTATGTAATTTTTTAGTATGGGGTGGGCAATATACAATGCTATTTCATAGAATGCATTTGCATAACTCGACATATATGGAACATTTTACATCCATAGCATCCGCATCATTGAACTATTCATGATAAACATTGAATTTTGTGTATATGCCCTAATTGGAAAGGAACTGATGTGATGTACATTGGATGCGTTGAAGTTAGAAAAAGATGTCTACAAAGGAAAGATGGTAATAAATTGGAGTTAATAAGGATGAAGTAAGTAATAAAGAAAGTGACTAGATGAAGATAATTGCTACTGAGGGCTGAGGAGGCGATGTGATTTTAAAGTAGATCCAGTATTGGACAAGTTTAGTATATATTGAGATTTAACTCTTAAGTAGAGTTAAGAAAAAAATGAATGAAACTTTATTATTGAAATATAATACGGTGTATGGAATAATTATCTGATATATTAAGTTATGATTAGTTATGGTATTAAGAGTCTTTTGTCGAGTAATCGTAGCAGAAGTAGAATGCAAGATTTGGTTTACTGTTATACTTCAATTTTAATGATAAGGATAATAATAATAGATAGAGTTATGAAGAAAATGGCATATGTGATTAAGGTGATCCAGTGATATTATAAGGATGGAAAACTATGATAAGTATTATGTTTTGACTTATACGGTGTATGCAAACCACTTATATTTATACCCAAAGGATTATAGGAACTTGGAATGCGACTATAAGAACCATATAATAAGAGTACATAATCATGAGAGATAAATTGATTAGCTATGAAATATGAGAATGAGTCTATAGATTTTTCATAACTAACTGACTGTGTTAGAGTATTGGCACAAGCTAAGCTGAATAAAATAGAAATGTTAAATAGGAGCTAAGAAGCATCACTTCTGCTAATGAAAGGTACTATATTTACATCGATCGTAAGAATTAAGTATTTATTCATGTATAGGATGTATAATTGAAGATGAGAAAAGTACATAGTGATAATTAAAGATTCAAATTGCATCCTTGATGATTATCCAAAAAGGATTTACATGTGGCAATTTGTGTTAGTGGTGTTTTTGTACACCCTTGGAGACCATGAATATTTGAATTGACATTAGGAAGTAAGGGAGCCATCTGATATGAGTCTAAATAGCTCATATTTAGTCCATGTTTCAGGTTTAAAATAATGTTTATGTTTAGTTAATTGTGTTAGAAATATGTATGTTTTATGTTTTTGTTTCAGTTTTGTGTGTGTAGGAGTAATTGGAGAAAATGGAGAACATTGGAGAAAAGGAGCAGAATTCAGCCAAGTAAAAATCCATTATATCGTGAGCGCGACAGAGAGGTCCAAGCTAAGAAGAAGAGAAGAAGAGAAGAAAAGAAACCAAAGGAGAAAAGTGTTTTGTCGCGAGAACGATAGGACGCGCATTTGAAGGGAGATAAAGAGAAGGAGCCAAGAAGCCAACGTGCAGTGTCGCGAGCAAGGCCGCCATCGCGAGGTCGCGAGCAAGGCGCGGTGGGAAGTCAGTGCAAGGAAAGTGGAGCGAAGAGCAAGGTGTGTTTCGTCGCGAGTGCGACAGTCATCGCGATCGTGACAAAGAGGACCGTTGGAAGTTAATTCAAATTTTGCCTTGAAGAAAGATGACTTTTCACCAAGTTTTGCAACCTTCCTAAGGGACACTTGAAGGAACATTTCTCTTGGAATTTTATAAATAGTAGATTTAACTGTAATTTTAAAGGTTGAATAGTTTTATTTGAATATTTATTATTAAGAATTTTGTAAGTAGATAGTACAATTTTTAGTTAAAGTTTAAAGTTAGATTTCTATGTTTTGAAGAGAAGATTACTTGCAAAGAAGAAGAAATCCTTTGTGGACGGGAAAAGGGTTGAAAGATCTCTTTCTTATTTCTCATCTTTACTTCTTCTCTGTAATTATTTCATGATGAACATATGAACTTGATTATTTAATGCTATATTTTATTATTCATGTCAATTTAATTATTCTTTCTTGTAGAATTTTCTATTAGTATTTTATGCATGATCATTATAAGTAAGTATTTAATTGAAAGAATAAATTCTTACTTACGTGTAATAGAATTTCATCATGGAAGTATTATTTGAAAAATCATAATATTAAATGATTGCTATAGGTTGTTTATTATTGCTGAAATTTGCATGAATAACACTTTAATTCATTAATGAAAATTGTGAGTTAGAATTATAAAAGCATATTTTAGGCACTCTAATATATGTTGAAAGAAGTAAATTTGAATCTTATTCAACTTGGCTTGCATGATAAGAATATATTCATAATCAAGAATAAGTAATTCAAGTTCTATTTATTATTTTATACCATTAATCTTTTATCTTCTCCGATTATCTATAATTAGGTTAATTAGAATTAGACATAGTTATTCCACTTTCATTCAACTAATTAATCATCATTGTAAACAAGATTAAAATTGGGTAGTAATAGTGTGTAACGATTAACACATTCCTCGTGGGATCGACATCTTTTGTACTATTTTGGTACACCGTATGCTTGCAGAAGTGGCACATATAAAATAAGCCAACACCAAAGTAAGTTGAGTAGTAGTGCAAGTCAAACTTGATTTAATAAAAATGTAGGAATATAGAAACAAAAAGGAATGATGCTATTTATGGACAACTTTATGAGGGAAAGCAAGATAAGTTGGGATTTAAGGAGAGGGATATATGTTGGTGAACAAGAGCTTCAATGATAGAAGACATAGGAAGGATGTCCTAATAATGTATTTTATAAATATAATAAAATGTATTTATGATGTGAAAATCTACTAATATTGATCTTATTCAAAGAAATGAAATATGAAAGATGTACTTGATGCTGGTGCACATGTTTTGAGGTGTATGGATAACCTTGAAAGGAATTGGGACATACAGCTTCCATAAAAAGGGTCATACAATCAAAGGTAAGCACATAGGTACATGAAAGAGAATGTAGACCACTTTTGTTAAAGAAAGAACTTGGTGAAAGCTAGACATTAGGGTTAGATGTAATAAGAGAAAGCACAAACTAAGAGTTAACACAGAGAGTGAAGTTGTTTTAAGCCACCATAAGTTACAGATGGATTTGGAGAGAATACTTATTAAAAAGAGTTAAAAAGAAAATAGTTATCAGGGCTATATCAAATGAGAGTGCGACTTGAAATTTAATCATATTTTGTCACACTTTAGAGACAATAGGTACTTAAGTAAACATGACACAGCAACGAATAAGTTAGGATCTTTTAGAGGAGTTAACCACTCCATGGGTAAAAGAGGTTCATTAGTATAAATCTTTTGGACCGACTCTTAAGATCGAGAAAGTCACAAAAGAGGTAAAAGAATGTAAGATGATGAATTGTATTTTATTATTCAGGTTTAGATAAATTTTGAGGATGAAATTTCCTTAAGAGGGGAAAAATTGTAATGCCATGACAATTTCTGTAACAACCCGATATACACCCTGGTAGGATTTGTCATGTTTGATAAGTTTGAGGATGTGTACTAGTTAGAGAGAACACATTGGATTTAATAGTTTTAGTGAGGGTTCTGTCGCGAGTACGACAGAACACGCTTGAGGAATCTGACATAAGTGGGTTTTAAGTTGCAATTGAGGGACCTGAGAGGACTTTTCTGTGGACATAAGTCATAATTTGCATGTTAGTGGAATTCTAGTGCATGGGTGACATTTGGCTCACATTTTAAGTGAGACTTTGGTGTATGGTTGCCATGTGGCTTTGGTATGCAATAAAAGGATTTTGAGTGGGAAAATCTGTCTTAAGGGAATTGTATACATTTTGGTTCTTTTCTCTCTTTCTCGATTTCTCTTTTTCCATTTCTTCTTTGATTTTGTTTTCCCTTGGCTAATTTCTGCATTGGATGGTTTGAAGAGGTTATTAAAGGATTAAGAACGTAAGTGTGATTTAGCTTTGTGTTGGGTCTTCTTCTACACCATTTTTGTTTTGGTTTGAGCTAGTTATGTAATGGACTAAGAGGTGTTGTATTGGTGTTCTTTGCTGTGTTTGAAGTTCCAGATAGAAGGATTGAGAAGGGCAAGGACAAGATTTGAGGTTGCGTGTTTCGGCTGCACTTCAACAGGTAGGGATCGTGTGCCCTTTGATTTTGCATGTGTAGTGAATTATGATGTAGTGTCAATTGATGCATGTTTAATGTGTTAATTGATATTTGATATAATTAAAATGTAAAATGGATGTGTGTTGAAGTGTTATGTTTGATAAGTTTGAGGATGTGTACTAGTTAGAGAGAACACATTGGATTTAATAGTTTTAGTGAGGGTTCTGTCGCGAGTACGACAGAACACGCTTGAGGAATCTGACATAAGTGGGTTTTAAGTTGCAATTGAGGGACCTGAGAGGACTTTTCTGTGGACATAAGTCATAATTTGCATGTTAGTGGAATTCTAGTGCATGGGTGACATTTGGCTCACATTTTAAGTGAGACTTTGGTGTATGGTTGCCATGTGGCTTTGGTATGCAATAAAAGGATTTTGAGTGGGAAAATCTGTCTTAAGGGAATTGTATACATTTTGGTTCTTTTCTCTCTTTCTCGATTTCTCTTTTTCCATTTCTTCTTTGATTTTGTTTTCCCTTGGCTAATTTCTGCATTGGATGGTTTGAAGAGGTTATTAAAGGATTAAGAACGTAAGTGTGATTTAGCTTTGTGTTGGGTCTTCTTCTACACCATTTTTGTTTTGGTTTGAGCTAGTTATGTAATGGACTAAGAGGTGTTGTATTGGTGTTCTTTGCTGTGTTTGAAGTTCCAGATAGAAGGATTGAGAAGGGCAAGGACAAGATTTGAGGTTGCGTGTTTCGGCTGCACTTCAACAGGTAGGGATCGTGTGCCCTTTGATTTTGCATGTGTAGTGAATTATGATGTAGTGTCAATTGATGCATGTTTAATGTGTTAATTGATATTTGATATAATTAAAATGTAAAATGGATGTGTGTTGAAGTGTTAATTGAATTGCCATGAGTATAATATAGTGATCATGTATGAACCCTAGTTGTAGGGGAAAACTCTGCTCAGATTGTATCTGACCTCCGTGTGATATTTTGGTGATAAGTGGAGTTTTTAGAACTCTAGATTAAGTGATTCTTAAGCCGTTAGAACCATTACTTTCATACCTATAAAAGTCACAGAAATGACTATGATCGAATTTTGGCTCTAAGTTTCCCAAAAATTACCATAACATAAGAGTCTCTATTCTGGTGGGTCCATTGGAACAGTATAGCTTATTTAGGTTATATCTTATGTTTTTCATGTCCAAATGATCTGAAACGTGTCCCATTTTAAACTTAGTATCCTAGGAACAATTTCTAAGAAGTATTTTCTTCCTAAAAATGAGTTTTAGAAGTTGTTTTAGGCGGTACAAGTTTGAGGTGAAAAGTAGTCTTGTTGGGCACCTGCAGGAGCCTACTCTCGCGAGCACAATAGGGGTTATGAGCACAATAGAACTAGTTATATAAGGGATTTTTATGCTTATTTTGATCCCATGGTTGGTATGAATCATTTCCCACCTTTACCCCCCTCTAGTTTGTGTATTTTTTTGTGTTTATCCTTCCCGAAATGCACCCGAACTTCTCTACAAGTTCCTATACCTTATCCAATTCATGTTTAACATTATGAGATGAGTATATGAATGTTTGTCAATGGAAATTATACGCAAATGATGCTATGGCATAGTATTTTAATAAAGGAATTAATTGTATACATGCTTTTTAATTACTGAACACGATATGGTATGTGATGTCGGTAATATATGATGGAATCATAATGGTATGTGTACTTGTTTGGTGAACTATATGAATACGTTTGAACATGCATATTATATATCATAGGTATTATTTGCTAGTAGGAAATACATATATTTATTGGATTGTTTAGCATGTGCATGAATTGAGTGAAATGTGATTGTGATTGGATACGTGAATATGTGTTATAGTTATTAGAGTGTTTTGGAGCTTGAATTGTTAAGTTAGTTGATAGATAAGAATGATTATAAAGGGTTTAGTGCAGCTGCTAAGTAAACTCATATGGGTCTTTTGTTTAGAGATTTCGGTCTCTTTTGTTACCTTGGGTATTTGTATATTTTGAGAGCTATGTCTTCTGTGTGTTCAGATATTGTGTCCAACCAGTATCTTTAGTACCCGTATCCACAATTTATGAAAGTTCAGGCTCTTTTCTTTCATTTGGTTTTATGATTTGTTAAGCTATTGCTTTAGTGAAAATTGATTGTTTGAGCATTCATGTTTATGCTTGTGATATGACCATGCTTTAGCAAGTGTACATGATAATGTTATGATTAAGCATGTGTTGTGTAAAGTGAGAATGTATATGATTGATACGAGAAGGAAAGGTAAAGGTAAAGGTATTAGTTGAGCTACTGATATTGTTGCTCATGTTATGTTTATTACGTTTGATTGTAAAAAGTGACTTTGATTGTATAATCCATATGTTTTGTTTGCGACTTCATTTGAAGTCCTTTGCTTCTATTCATCCCCACTAAGCATTATCACTTAACACGGATATTTTGTTCCCGTGTAGGTTTGTAGGTTCCATTCTGAACGTGAGTCCCCATCTCCTGGCCACTAGGAGTTTGATTTTGAAGGGTTCTTTTTGTTTGAACATATAGTATTCTTTTTGTATAGGACTCTTGTATAGCGTTTGTAAACGTTTGAAAGGAATGTAATTCTGATATTTGATAATGTAATGCTTTTGTATATGTATACCTTTTTTATGTTCTGAAATGCAAGTATATATATTGTCCCTGAATGCTTTCGCTTATGTTCTATTTTATAAGCTTCCGCTTTAGTTATTTGCATGAATGTATGTGTTTTGCGTGTGTAGCATCCCGATATTCCTCCCGAGGGGTATTGGGGTGTTACAATTTCGAAGTTATGAATAGTATCACAGTAGATCAAAAATTTATAAAATATCAATTTCGATCCGAGACTAGTTATAGTAACTCTGACCTAATAATTAAGTCGTAAATGAAGTTAACTATGGGTATTGTATTTGGTTGGGACAATATCAGTTACGACTAATAAGCAATGAACATTCAATCTAGTGACGACATTAGAAAATTAGAATTAAATCTGGAATTTTTAAGAGAGGTAAAATAAAACAACTAAAAATATTAATATAAAGATTTTATGTTAGAATTATTCTTTACTTTTGGGAAATTTCTCAAGTTAAGTGAATCGTGACCATAAAATTTAGGATAACAAAATAATATAAATGACTAATAAAAAAATAAAATAAAAAAAGAGAGCAAAACTCAAATCGAGAACCAACACAAATGGGGAAAGGAATGGAAAGAAAAACGAAAGGGTAGGGGAGATAGCAAATTGAAAAAGAAGGAGAAAGGGAGGAGACGACGTCAATCTCCGGCGACCCAGCACTGATGACAGCCAATGCTGTCACCTCACCAGTGCCGTCATCGTCACCTTCCACCGTTCAGTTGCAATTTCCCTCTGCCTCATATTGATGTGCTAGTGGATTGTGCGACTGCTTTCATGATGTACAGTTTTATAACCAAATCCTCAACAAGATG
Source organism: Excoecaria cochinchinensis (assembly GCA_947683425.1). Classification (NCBI taxonomy): domain Eukaryota; kingdom Viridiplantae; phylum Streptophyta; class Magnoliopsida; order Malpighiales; family Euphorbiaceae; genus Excoecaria; species Excoecaria cochinchinensis. The sequence continues at coordinate 188,801 of CANTUQ010000024.1, read as the reverse complement.
TTAGATCTAATAAAGATAGCTTTCATCACTAAGTAGGGTATTGTGACGTGCGCTGAACCTCGGCTGCCCTGAATGACCTGCTTTTAGGATATTCGAGAAAGATTCTTATAACTTGTAAGGAATTACAAGGGTGTCTATTTTGGACAACAAGGAGGTGTTTTGGAGTCGCCACCCAATAAAATATTTGGAAAGGTCATCTAGCCTCACTGAGCCTAGGACAGTGCATGTGTGTCTTTTTTGGGTAATCAGAGATATTTTGGACACCTCCTTCCAATAGAACACTGGAAGGATCATCTAATCTTGTTTAGGCTAAAAGTATGCAAATTGGCCCTATTTTGGGCAACAAGAGATATTTTGGAGACTCCACCCCAATAGGACATTGAGATGGTCCTCTAACCTCATTGAGCCAAGGACAAGAGAAGGTTCGGGACTTTCCATTTATGTATACCCTGATTAAATTATAATTGAGCTTTGAATTTAGGATTTCATTCCTTTTTTCATACATTTTAATGCATTAATTAAAGCGCAGATCATTCACGTGATGAAAGCAATAAACAAAACAAAATTTGAATGAGTTAAATAAAATCCCAATAAATCACAATAAAACTAGGGGCAGAATACAACCCCTATTGTATATGAAATGCTAATTATACATAAAACGGGATATTTATTAAGGATGAGGACATTGGTCCTCGTATGCATAGTTAAGAAAAAAAGTGTTAAAGGTGATAGTTTATTTGGATGGAAAAAACCAGGACATTGGTACCATTTTTATTAGAAAAAATTCTAAATTAAGTAAAATAAATATTTTTAATGATTTTCTTTTAGTCGTGCGTGCCGACAGGCGTCCGTAGCACCTGTTTTGCCGCAAAAGGTATTTTTCGCACCAAAATCATTTTTTTCCAATTTTTGGACCTAAAAATCAGTTTTTTATCCCCTTTTTTAAGGTTTCAAGGGATTTTTTCATTTTTAAAAATTCAAATAGATAATATCTGATTTTATTAGGTTTGATCCCTTTAGTTATTTTATTTTCCTATTTTTTTCATATAAAAAGAATGAGATGAAAACCTAAAAGGGGGAGAGGATTTTTTCTACGGTTTTTTCATCTTTTCTCTTCTTCTTCTTCCTCTCAATTTCTCTCTACAGAAAATTCCAGATTTTTCCTCAAGCAAAAATTAAAAGAGAAAAGTTCATCTTTCATTCTTTTTCCAACATAATTTCTTCTAAACATATATTTGGAATGAGTTTTGTTGTTTGATTTAATTTTGAGACAAATACAACAATTATTTGCTCTCAAAATTCCTTGTTTTCTTTTTTATTTGTGTTCAATTAAACTTTTTTCATTGATTTTCTTTTGAATCTCTTTTTGATGGAAAATTAATTTTGATACAAACAAAATAAGTGTTTGTTATCAAAATCTAATTTTTTCATTTGATTTTCTAAAAATATTTTATTTTGAGATAAACAAAATCATTGTTTGTTTTTAAAATCATTTTTTTATTTTATTTTTAATAAAAAAAAAAATCACTCTTTAGGCAAAGAAATTAATTCTTTGTTCTTAAAGAATTGTTAATTTTCTTTCTTCAATTTTTTCAAGCCTATTTTTCTTGGAATAAAATTTCAACATTTTCATATTTCAATTCTAATCTTGCAAACCAAAACAAGGAAATCAATCATACTTTTTACCTTTATCAAATCCGAAACTCAGAGGGTAAACATTTTTGGCTTATTCTTTCTTTTTATTATTTTTGTTCATGTTTAATTTATTCATGTATATTTTTATTAACTTCATTTATTTATTTATTTTATTCATTTCAGATTTGTTTTATTTATTTTGTTTATATATGATTTTATTCTTATTCATGTATATTTTATTGTTTTCATTAATTTATTTATTGTTCTCATTTATTTATTTATTCTATTGTTGTTATATTTGTTTTGTTATGTATATATATTATTACATTTGTATTCATGTAAATATTGATCTCTTTTAATTCCTAACATGCAAATAATTTATTTTGCTTTGATTTCTTATTGTTTTTAACATGTAATTAACAAATTCATTTTAATTGATATTTTTACCATTTAAATGGTTTATATCATTTGTGAACACATTTAATTAATCATGTTGTTCATTTAATCGTTTACATCATTCTTTAATTCATTCATTTTTTATTATTCTTTTCTTTATTATTTTATATATTCATTGATTTCTTTATCTTCATCATTATTATCATCATGTTCATATTTTTACATATTAATTCATTAACATGTTATATTTTATTCCAATCACTTTATTTTAATCCATTTGTCATTCTTAACACATTTTCTCATTTATTTTAAATTGTTAACATGTTAATTCAATTATCATTCTTTCAAATCACCTTATTTTATTTTAATTTGTCATTCATTTATTATTATTTAATTGATTTAATTACTAACATTATTTCATTGGTGTTTTATTTTTATTTCACAACTTATTTTCCTTTTAGGCATTTTTGCGAGCACAAGAGGAGATCCAGAAGGCTCGTTTGGGTTAGATATTCATTTGCTTCATTTGTAATATGTTATTTACTTGGCTTATTCATTTATTTAGCTATGTAATTTTCCTATAAAATTGTATATTTTAGGCCCGCTAGAAAGAAATTCACAAAACCGCTGATTAAAGAGTCTATATGTGTGTGTGCTTGTGCTTATGCTTCCACTGAATGATTATATGTATGTATGTGAGTTAATGTATGTTCAGCTATTGTTTCTGTAAAGTTTTAATTTTCGCTGCATCTCCGTATGTTTTTATGTATGAATGTATGCTTCCGCTTAGTGCATGTGGGCATGTGTGTGAGTGAGCGTCGGTACATAGGGGGTGTTCCACACAATCAAACTCTTACACACTTCATTCTATATCCACTATTCACTTTAACACACAAACATTCAAGGCACTACAATCACACTAACAAATTTGAGCATGCCAATAGGTTTTATAAATCAGTACATGTCATTAACACTAATTCCATTTCAATAATCACTTTACACTAGTTCACTATCCAATTTAAATCATTAGCAATATTTCACACATATTAGCATATCAAATCACACAATTCACACATAATCCCTAACCTCTCGGAGCACTCCTTCCTTTACACTTCTATATCACTTTCTCTTTCCCCTTGGCAGCTCTACTTGGCTCTTCAACTCATAACACATACAATACATATAAGTCCATTAGACTATACTCTTAATCTTAGCAATCAAAATCAGAATTAGAAGAAAATGAAGGAGATACACTACATGATACATACCTTTCTAGCCAATACTCAATCTTTTAAACTATCTCTACTCAATTCTTGGAACTCCATAACCCATAGAGAGCAAGTGTAAAGGAACAAAACAAAAGAATAAACCTTTGAGAGAGTGAAGCCGAATTCTAAAAAGCAAAATGGCTGATTCTATCCACTTACTCCCTTTAAACCCTCTCACAAGCATGCAAGGATGAGGTGTCCAACTCCCCTTCCCTCACAAGATAGGTGGCCGGCCAAGAGGAAACCACATGGCTTTCACTAACTATTGATTAACCTAAGTTAATCACCATTACACTAAGTTAATTCCACATATCACTAATCTTGCAATTTACACTTCAGCCACTACAATGTTTTATTTCTTCTCAATTGGGTCCCTAGTTCCATATTTCAATCAAGCCCAATGCTGTAAACCCTAATTATCATGCACACAATTACACTAATGACACTTGTCACACCCCAACCTATACCATGGAGACTTCTACCCCGGTATAGGGAGAAGAGTCCCGATAGATAGGAGTGTCACATTGCACATACCAAAACATTCGATGACAGTAAGTAAACAGATAAAATAGAGATAATATGAAGCTTATAAAAGAGAAGCACAGCGGTACTGAACAGGAAAAATTTCTTTCTTTTCTGTTATACATTCATAAACAAAGGCTATACATATTACAAAAGATTTCATGCACAAAGGCCCAAAGAATACTATTCCAAAAGGGCACACAAAATATTACATCTTGTACAAGAAGACAGGAAAGCCTATAATATAAAACTTCGATCCCTAGTTGTGATGGCCTTCCCTATGCGGCATGCCTCGACCGCGTATACCAAAATCTTCCATACCTGCACGGATAAAACACCCGTGCTAAGCAAAATCGCTTAGTGGGGAAAAACACAAAATGCAGTATCGCCACTCACAGTGGCGTTAACAAACAATCACAAGCGAATGGCACAGTTACTTGATAAGATGTCATAAATCAAGCTAACGCGTAATAGTACTGTAATCATGTTATTCTCAATAAGCAATAATTCAGAACTTATGCATAACATCCAATAACACTTTTGCACCTGCTATATCAAGATAGTGGATAACGAGTACACATAGATACCCGGAGGTACCAGAAATATTCTCATAACACATAGATACCCGAGGGTATCAAAACAATCTTTTTGTTCTTGTTCCAAAGTATTTTCACATAGAATCTTAGGTAAGGTTCAATAGAAAGATCACGAAGATCCATTCGGGGGACCTGATCAGGGTCCAAATCGTACACATGGTTGCAGCTACACATAACTCTATTAGGCATGGCTAACTATCCACTTATTTGACTCTAGCAGGTCATGCATAATCCAAGGCACATCTCATTTCATAACATATGTTTACATCAAGTTTTTATGCATGATATAAAAACATATAACGCATTCACACATATACATATTATCCACAATTCTAGAAAGGATACAAATTGGAAGGCTAAATACTGAAACCATACGAATAAAAGAAATTAAAAGAAAACCCAGAGGGTGTCACGCTCGCGATAGAGACGAAGTTAGCCTCCTGTCGCGCTCACGGCGGACCTCGCGCTCGCGCGAAGAGAATCAGATCTCACTGTCATGCTCGCGATAGTGAGTACCCTCCAGAGTTGTCGCGAGCTCGCGACCAGACACGTGCTCGCGACAAAAGCTTGGCCCAACACGAAGCTCTCTGTCGTGATCGCGACATCGTCGCACTCGCGACAGGGAGTTTCTGCTGCGCCCGCCCGGCCGCTCTCAGTTCGGCGCGCGTGGTGGAAAGGAAGTCACCGAGCTCTGTCGCGACCTCGCAACAGAGTCGGGATTTCAACTCCCAACGCCAAAATTGCAGAATTTCACTCTCCAATTTCACCCACTCACTTATTTGGTTTCAAAACTCAATTCTAAGTAAAATCATTCAATCAAACCATTAAATACAACTCCAAACATGTCCTTTAAACTCATTAATGTCATCAAAACAAGTAAAACACAACATAAAATCCAAAAGTTCTCAACTAGCAGTTTTTAGTTAGGAAACATATAAAATTTCCACATTTAACTCCATTCTTCACAACCCAATCATCTCAACTCAAATTAAACAATACCCATAACACATAGGAGCCAAAACACCCAATTCATATCATCAATTCCTATCATAAAGCATAAATCATCAAAATACCCAAAATACACAAACGTTCCCAAACCTGATTTCCTTCGCTCCTAGTCGTGAGCTCCGCTTCAACTCGCTTTCTCTTTCCCCTTAGATGTTCTAGGAAGCTTCTCTGAACTATAAATCAAACACAACCAGGTTTAATTCTAACAATTAACACATAATTAAAAATGAAACCTAGAGAGGGGGAAGAGGAGAATTTAAGATATTACTAACTTAAACTCACTCTTTGAACTTATGAGACACAACCCAGCTAAAAAATCACCCAAGGAAGAAGAGAAGAACAGAAATGTGCAAGGAAGGAGAAGGAAAGATGAAGAAAAGGAAATGAGGATGAAAATAGCGTGAGGGAGAGGAAGGCAACGGAAAAAGGAAGAAGGACCAAAGTGGTTTACAGCTGTCCTCTCTCTCATCACCCACTAAATTCGACCCTATCCACTTGCCATGTGTCACTCTCTCATAGGAAAGGATCCCACAAGCATACCCTACTCCCATACTCTCACTCACACACAAATAACATCACTTATTCACATCCTATTTCCCTATCCTATGCACACATACTAACAAACCCCTCTCCTCACAACATTTACATAAACACATACACTTAAATAAATTAACATGCATGCAACATCAAAATGCACATAAGTACGCACACACATAGATACAGACAGGCACATTTAGACTCAGACAGGCTCAGACTACTAAGGCGGTTTTGGGGTGTTACAACACTTAATTCTATTAGGGTTATTTTTGGGATATCACAGTTCTTCTGGGTGTTCCCCCTCTATATAGACTCACCTGATCTTATGCTGGATACAGTGGCCAACAATATTGAGCTGAACCCATCTCTTGGATCGTCCTTGCACATGAGGTCTATTCGGACCTTTCCCTCTAAGTTATGTATACAGCAATGTAAATAAAAGATTGTGCATACGTATGAAATTATGTGTGTGAAATATATACATAAAGCTATATACAGGATTATGTACAAAAATTATGCGTACACAACTATATGCGTAAAGGATTGAATGCATGTGATATGTGCTTATGATATTTCCCCCTAGAAGTTTGAGACATGCTTGTCTGTGTGTTTGTGAGTGTTCTAGCATGTGATGTCTTAGTTTGGGCCATATTGCATGAGTTGTGGACTTAGGTGATTGTGTTATGTGTGGAGGTTGTGAGTGGTCAAGTTCCACCAAATCACAAGAGGACAAGTGGCAAGGGTTAGAAAGGGGTATATAAAGGCAAGGGAAGGGAAAAGAAGAGCAACACTTTGCCTTAACTCTCTTGTTCTCTTTTCTTCGCCGCTACCTCCTTCTCCTTCATTTTCTTCTTTCTCCTTGTTCCATCTTGTAATCTCTTCCTTTGGTCGAGCTTTTGGTGAAAATTGATCAGCTCAAGAGTTATTTCGATAAGATCTGTTGGGATTTCTCTTCTTCTTCTTCTTCTTTTCTCTCGATCTTGTTGGATGTGTTTTTGATCTAAGGTTTATATTTGTGTGATTTATGGGTTTCTTGGTTTAGAAGAGCCTCCTTATGATCCCAAAGGGAAAGAGAAGGCTAGCAGGAGTGGAGATCGCAACTAGGAGCATAGGATTTTTACAGGTCTGGGAATTTATGTGTTTCGGATGTATTTCTCTTAGTTTTGTGTGCTTGGTTGATCTTCAGGAAATTGCTATTAATGAGGTTTTTGTGAGTAAATGTTTTGAGCTTTAGTGGATTAAAGTTGTGTTGTGATGCTTGATGCAATGAGAATGCTAGCTTCGAGGTAAGCTGGTTTTGGTTGGATTTCTGAGCATGATTCTGTGTTTCATAGTGTTCTGCAGAATTTTTGCAAACTTGGAATGCAACTCTATTACGAGCATGCCGATCAGCACGAGCATAACGGGGATTGGTGATTTCGGGTCCCAACCGAGCGCCTTGCTGCTGAATGGGAGATAAGCAATTCTATTTGAGCTACTATCTGCTGATCAGTAGTATAACGAGCACTCTATTGCATACTCGAATAGCAACTGGGCATTTTCGAATGGAAAGCCCCAAGTGAGTAACCGATTGGGAGCGCGACAGAGAGTTGAGTATTTGTCTTTATGCTTGATCTTCCGACCACTATTGAAAAGGCGACTCTTGTTGCGATTATGATAGTGATCTTCAGTCTGCCTTGTCATTCTAAAATGTATTTCCTATTTGTTCTGCATGTATTACTACTATTGCTGGAATGTAAGCATGTTTTATATGCATGATATGATGATTTCTCCATGACAACTATGCTATGAGATGAAAAGTGAAATGAATTATTTATGACCTACGAGAGTCAATCTAGTGGATAGTTCGGCATGCCTAATAGAGTTCTGAAGCTACAGGCCCTATATGTTTCGGACCCTGATCAGGTCCCTATTTGGGTCCTCGCGATCCTCTATGCGTTTGGATTGATATGAGCCTAAATAGCTCATATTTAATCCAATTTTATGTGTGAAATATTAATTACATGTGTTTAATTGTGTAGAATTAGGTATGTTTTATGTGTTTGTGTGAGTTTTGTGTGTGTAGAAGAAAAGAGGAGAAAGGAGTAAAATTGTGCTAAAGAAGAGGAGGTTCTGTCGCGAGCGCGACATTTCCACGAGCGCGATAGAAGGTGCTGAGGAAGAAAGAGAGAAAGAATCTATCATGACCAAGGAGCCCGTCGCGAGGTTGCGACAAAGCACGGAGAAGGCTAGCGCGAGGAGAATGAGCGAAGATTCAGGCGCGCATTGTCGCGAGAGCGACAGAGAGGAATGTTACATAGAATTTTTCAAACAATGCTTTGAAAAGGCATGACTTCTCACCAAGATTTGCAACTTTTTGGAAGAGACACTTGAAAATGAAGATAGAGAATTTTTGTTAAGTAGTTTTCTGTAGTTTTGAAGAAAAGTTTTCTTTTTCCTTAGTTAAATTTCTTAGTTAGTTTTTTATGTTTTGAAGAAGAAGATCAAGGAGAGGAAAATCTAGTACAAGGGTTTGGGAAAAGGGTTGAGAAATTTCTTTCTTATTCTCTTGTTTTTTATTTCTTCTCTGTAAATTAATGAATAATACTTCAATGAATTTGAATGTTATTATTATTTTCTACTTCCATCTATTTTAAGAGTCTTTGAATGCAGAATTTCTATTAGATAAATTGCATGATTTTTATAAGTTAAGATAGAGTCGAGAGATCATTTTATCTTAAATCTAATAGATTTTCATTATCAAAACATAACTAGAGAGATCAGTATATTGAGATAGTTGTTATATGTTGGTAAATAATCTTAAAGTATGTAATTAGAGTTAAATAATTCACTATTGAGAATTAGGAGGTAGTGCTTTAAATGTATATTTTAAGCATTCTAATTCATGTCGAGAGAATGAGTTAGAAATATATTCCGATTTGGCTTGCATGAAAAGATGATTATTATTAATTGGATTGATGGATCAAGTTCATTATTTTAAGATCTTCATTGTATTTTTTATCTTCTTTTGATTATCAATAACTAGGTTGAATTTATTTACATAATTAAGTAGTTAAACATTACCCTACCATTAATTATAATTGTAAACAAGATTAAAACCAAGGAGTAATAGTGAGTAAAAACTATATTCCTCATGGGATCGATATCTTTTGTACTATTTCGATACACCGTATACTTGCGGAAATTAGCACCTATATAATATGCTAACAAGTTTTTGGCGTCGTTGCCAGGGAGTAAATGATTTTTGCCATTATGAAATTTGATTTATGATTTTGGATTACAATATTTTATTTGTGTATTCATTTGTTTGTTTTGTTTGACTTGTTGTGTTTTGTTTTTGTTTACATAGGATTTGATAGTTCATGTCGAGTACAAGAAGCTCTCATGAAGATCTTGAACCATTGAATCCTAAAATCAAAAGATTTTTTTCAAGTGACTGCAAATTCAACAAGAAGAAGAATAAGCATAAGAAATATATCATGGCTGAAGAAGGAAATCCACCAAGATTGATGGACTTTACCACACCCGCATTAAGTGGTGCTCAGCAAGGCGTTGTAAGACCTACGGTAAATGCTAATCAATTTGAAATTAAACCTTCTCTCTTACAAATGATTCAAAATAGCATACAATTTTATGGATTGGCAAATGAGGATCCTAATGCTCATTTGGCAAACTTTTTAGAAATTTGTGACACCTTTAAGATAAATGGTGTTTCGGCTGATGCAATTAAGCTTAGGCTTTTTCCTTTCACTTTGAAAGATAAAGCCAAGGCTTGGTTGAATTCACTTACTAGTGGATCTATAACCACTTGGGACCAATTGGCCCAAGCATTTCTGTCAAAATATTTTCCCTTAGCCAAAACTGCAAAAATCATAAAGGATATCACTACTTTTGTGCAAAATGATAATGAGTCTTGTATGAAGCATGAGAAAGGTTTAAGGAATTATAGCGAATGTGTCCACACCACAATCTTCCAAGGGAGCTGTTGATGCAAACATTTTACAAAGGAGTTAATCCTACCACAAGAGGAACTATAGATGCTACAGCTGGTGGCTCTTTAATAAGGAAAACTATTGAAGCAGCATTTTAATTGTTGGAGGAAATATCAAGGAACAATTGCATGTGGCCTATCGAGAGAGTAAGGGAGTCTAATTCTTTTAATGCTAGGGGATTACATGCATTTGATTTTTTAGTTGCCTTGCAAGCTCAAGTAGAAGCCTTAACTCATAAACTTAATAGTTTAGGAGTGGGAGGTAGTCATCAAAATGGTTGTAACATATGTGGGCAACTAGGACATTCTAATGAAGGGTGTAATTTGGGGGTAACTAATAATGAAGAGCAAGTTAGTTTTATTCAAGGGCAAGGGCGTGGGAACCCTTATTCGAACACTTATAACCCTGGTTGGTGGAACCATCCTAATTTTTCATGGGGAAATAATAGTAGCAAGAAAAATAGAGGGGTAGGTTTTCAACCAACTCAAGATTGGTTTGGAGCCTTAGAAGTTAAGATGGATAGGTTTTTAGAAGGGATTAATATGAAGTTTAACTCACAAGAAGAGAAACAAAAGAGGCTAGAGACAAAATTTGATCAAATCACAAAGACGAAGCCTCCTCCATCCATAATTTAGAAGTGCAAATAGGGCAAATTGCCAAGGCTTTACCTTCAAGAATGCAAGGGAATTTACCAAGTAAAACGGAGGAAAATCCAAGGGAGCATCTAAAAGCAATCAAATTGAGGTCAGGTAAATCCTACACTAATGAATTTTTTATTACTAACAAGAATGGAGATGTGCAAGAAAATGGGGAGAAGAATGACTATTCTGTCACGAGCTTAACACCTATCGCGAGCGCGACAGAGGAGAGACCTGGAAATATCGCGAGCGTAACACCCTTCGCGTGCGCAACAGTAGGAGGAGAGTCTTCTATCGTGAGCGCGACACCTATCGCGGGAGCGACAGAAGGGGTATCTAAGGCTAATTCTTCCAAAGTTTTTCAACCTCGTCCACCGTTTCCTCAACGTCTTAAGCAGCAACACCAAGATAAGCAATTCTAATATTTCATTGATAAATTAAAGCATTTACATATAAATTTGAATTTTATTGAAGCTATAACACAAATTCCTAATTATACAAAATTTCTTAAAGATTTAATTTCTAAGAAAATGAATTGGGAAGACATATCTACTGTGGCATTAACTGATGCATGTAGTTCTATAATTTCTAATAATTTGCCCACTAAGCTTAAAGATAATGGGAGTTTTACTATCCCTTATACTTTAAGGGATGTTGAGTTGCCTAAATGTTTATGTGATTTAGGGGCAAGTATTAATCTCATGCCATTGTCTATCTTTAAGAAACTGGGATTGGATTATTTTAAGCCTACATCAATGGTATTGCAATTGGCTGACCAATCAATTAAGAAACCATTTCGAATTGTTGAAGACGTGCTTGTGAAAGTAGATAAATTCATACTACCTGCGGACTTTGTTATATTGGATTTTGATTATGATGTGAAATGTCCTTTTATATTGGGAAGACCTTTCATGAGAACTGGTAGGGCTGTAGTTGATGTATATGAAGGAACTTTAGTGTGACGCGCGCCGGATGTCCACTCGGCCGCCCCTGTTCGTCCATTTTGCCTATTTTGGCTATTTTGGCCATAACTTCTTCATTTTAAATGCTTTTTAACTCATTTTTTTTTTGCAAAATTTAATTCAAAAAGCCTTCTATCTTCCAACCCAATAAATTCAGTAGTTTTTTGTAATTATGGGAATTCAATTAATTTAATTTCTTAATTAAAAAATCTTAATTTTAAGGGGAATAAAAAGAGTTTTTTAGTGGGAATTAGGGGGGATTTTCTTGAGAAAATATTTTGCTTCTTCTTTCTTCTTTTCAAGAACAAATTCTCTCAATTTCTAAAGAGATTTCCAGCAATTCTTAAGGCAAAAAATAACTATTTTTGTTCTTGAGAATTTTCTTATTTTCAATCAAACAATTTTCTACTTTGAGACGAACAAATTAATTGTTTGTTCTTGAGTAAAATTCATCTTTCAATATTTTATTTTTCTAATCATATTCCTCAAATCAAGACAAGGAATTGGATCATTTACCTTGATCTCTTCAAGATAAATTTGAGGGTAATTATTCTTGGCTCAATTTCGTAAATTAATTTTAATTTCATTCTTTTGTTTTTATTTAATTAATTAACATGTAAATTCTTTTAGTTCTATCATTTGATTCTTTTTTATTCTGTTAATTTTATTTAATTTATCATCATGTAAATTCTTTTAGATCTATTATTTAATTGTTCATATTTCTTATTTTTTTATTTAATTGTTCATACTATTATTTTTTTGTTCTTATTTCTTCTTTAATTGTTCATGCTATTATTTTTGTTCATATTATTTTTATTTAATTGTTCATATTGTTCATATTGTTCATGTTGTTCATATTGTTCATCTTCTTTTATTATTATTATTATTATTATTATTATTATTATTATTATTATTATTATTATTATTATTATTATTATTATTATTATTCTTATTATTGTTGTTGTTGTTGTTGTTGTTGTTGTTATTATTGTATTATTATTATTATATTTGATTGTTCATATTCATTGTTATTTATTGTGTTATTATTATTGTAGTTATTATCATCATTAGTATTATTATTATTATCTTTATTCTTCTTTATTATTATTATTATTATTATTATTATTTATTTCTTATGCATGCTGATTTTTATTATTACCTTTGCTTTTTATATATGTTGGATATTATTGTTATTATTTTATGTCTTTATGCATGTTAAATTCTATCATCATTATTTTGTGCTTGTTTTTGCATGTTGAATTTTATTATTATCATGTTATTTTTTCTATGCATGTTAATTTATTAATTTGTTAAATTGCATATTTTTTTATTATGTCATTTTAATTGGCTCGTCATACATGATGCAATTTTAATTGTTTTCAAGTTATATGTTTAATTATTTTTACACTAACTTCATTTTTATTTGTTTTTTCCTATTTTTCAATAGTTATTTTTTTTCATATGTGAGTTTTTGTCAAGTGGGAGCCCATGGAGATTTGAAGATCCACTTGGGAGTTGTTTATTATTTTTGTTGCTTTTTATTATTTTGGTTTAATTGATTATTATGTAATTTGTAATAATATGTTTATTTTCATGCACGTTAATTAAGAAAATCACAAAAATATTTCTATTAAACTAAATTGGATTTTATTTAATAAAAATGGGACCAATGTCCTAGATTTTTCATCTAAAGTAAATTATCACTTTAATTGTTTTCTTAAATTATGCATGAGAGGACCAACGTTCTCATTTTTAATAAATAGCCTGATTTATGTATGATTTACATTTTATTTACAAATGGAGGTTGTATTCCGCCCCTAGTTTTATTGTAATTTATTTTGCTTTCATTTTACTTTATTTATCACTTTTAATATATGATTGATATGCGTTTAATTAAATTGCAGTAAAATTGAATGAGAAAAGGCATAAAATACTAAATTCAAAACTCGATTATAAACTTAACCAAGGTATGAATAAATGGGGAGTCCCGAACTTTCTCCGGTCTTTGGGCTCAAAGAGGCGAGAGGTTTACCCTTCAAGACATCTCTTGTGTCATGAAACTTGGCGTTAATCCTAAGCTCCTTAGGGCGAGAGGTTTACCTTCCAAGACCCCTCTGGCTGGCCCAAAATGGATACTAAGCGCAATCTTAGGCTCTCCGAGGCGAGAGAAACTTTCCCAATGTTCTATTGGGTGGCGACTCCTTGAAACCTCCTTGTTGCCCAACATAGACGCACTTGCGATTTATTGCAAGCTGTTAACGGGCCATCAAGTGCTCGATTGCCCTCAAGCGGGCGGTCATAGGGGCGACCGAGTGGACATCCGGCGCGCGTCACAGTGGCGACTCCACTGGGGACATTGAGACTTCCCTTCGAAAGTACCTTGGTTAAAATTTACAATTGAGTTTTAATTTGGAAATTTCATCTCTTTTCGAAATTGCATTGCATCCATGCTAGAGCTTTAGATTATGCTAGTTTGGTCCCTATTTTAACCCAGGTGCATTCCCTAAGCACGACCCTATTTTCACTCAATTTAGGGAAGTGTTAAGGATAATCACCAGCCCAAGCCTCGTACCTTATGGTATATCAAATGGTGACCCAATCGGTCGTTATGCTGGTGATGAGTTAGACCCGTGGGCAGGGACTATGCTTGGGTAGCCCTAAAGTATCACTACCTTTCGACCAAAGCTCATGCATTGGCAATAGATACTTCCATTAGGTGAAATGTACCATAATACCGTGTTTGCTACGTGGGCCATCATATATTGAACAAAATCAGTTAAATTAAATGATCTTTTATCAAAGGCTTTCATGCCCTGGTAGGCCCATCTTAATTTAATTGAGGTGTTTAAATATGTAATGGCCAAACACCCATATGTATGTACATGAGATAAGAGCTGTTATGCTGCCGATTTTCCACCGTGCACCATACGCGTCCATTGGGTCCCCTGTTGAGCCATGGGCCAATGCCACCTAGGAAAGAGACTATGACCTCGTGTGCAAGAGTGATGAGGGTGTAGAAATCTATTTATTTGCATGTGGTAGTGGATGCTGCACAACATGCTCATGTATCGCGTGTCATTCACGCATGTTAATAAAAAAACCAAATGTATGCATTTCATTTTTGTGTATGTATATCCTTTTGTCTGCATATTATCCTACACATTTTTTCCATGTATCGTATCGTATTATTGTAAACTATTGATCTTTCACTTGTCAAGGACCATCTGCGCTAGCACGATCATACATTACATGCCATTCATGCATCATTATAATCCCCTGATTTTCTCAGCCACTATAGACCATTTACCTGGGAGGTTTTGGGGTCCCTGCAGTTGCTCGAGGGGCAAATAAAGTTCAAATTGGTTGGCAGAGATCTAGTATCTTTATCGGAATATACACAGGCATTAGAAATGGCTGATCTATCACAACAAATTGAAGAGGTCCGTGCCCTAATGGCCCAAGAGATAGATGAGAGATCTGAAGAGCTAGAGGAAAAGTTGTTGGCCGTGATTAAGGAGAGGATGGATGCTATGGCACTTATTCTTTAAGCTCAATTCATGATGACTTCTATTAGCCAGGTTAACTCGACCCCGACTCAGAAGGCTCATGCAAGGATGGCCGTAATGTTCCCGTCCACTCCCAAGCCTAAGCACAAGGCCCCATTCAACTCACCAATCAAGCTATTAGGAAGAGCAAGGGGACTAGAGTATTTACAGTTAATGGGCCTCCTCAGTCCCTCAAATACGGAAAGGAATCTAACTGATCTTGAAGAAGAGATTGTGAAGTCCAAGCTTGCAACTACCCGGGCACCTCTCAATAAGACTATTGCTGGCCCCGTAAGTCCAGGAGTTGGTTACTATGATAATAGCAGCGATACCCAAAGAGCAAGAAAAGTGTCAGCAATTAAAGCGAGTCAGAGGCACTACTCTAATTTGGGCAGATCCTTATCTTGGGTACTCAACAGATTGATGAAGGAAGGTAAGTTACAGCCACTACCTGCTATGCCCGCCAGAAACCAAGCACAACCCAATCACAAGGACGATCAGTATTGTGCCTTCCACCAGCACACTGGGCATATGACAGACAATTGTGTAAGGCTAAGGCATGAGATTCAAGATCTGATTGATAATAAACAGATTACTAATCCAGAGCGCCGCAAGAAATAGGGGAGGAAACCTTCTAGTGGATATGCTTTTCATATTTGACCTTTTTTTCAGTCTTGATGTATGCGGTGCTGTTTACATTATATTAATGGCTTTTTGTTTATGTTCTCATGATTTCATTATGCATGATCACAATCACAAGTCATTTACATTTGATATTAACTTAATGAATACTCCTTCATGTAATATCGAGATCTTGTAGCATCTGATAGAACTCCTGAAGAGAGAAAGTCCTGAGAGCTGAAAATAAAAATAGAATGTAGTGGAAAGGAAAAGCTAGATGCAATTAGGGGATTGGATGAAAACTCACTAAGAGCACTAGAACCTTTCTGATTACCCGTCAAAGCGACTCCTGGATAAGGCTGGATCTAGAAAATGATTTAGGCACTATTTCTTTGTATAGCTCTCTAAATGACCATTTCCTACCCTCATTTCAAAATCGCTTGCTAGCCCGTTGAGCCTTTATTTTGGTATGCTAAATGCGTACCGATTTTATTGTTACTCACATTAAAACTACCTTTCGCCTAAAATAATTTTGGCTTCCCCTTAGAAGAATGGCCGCTCTAGTAAAGATGGATGTACATTACGACATCCGCTTGAGCTTTCCAAAAATTGACCTAGAGAAAGTGGGTTTACACTTCTGAAAGAGATTGTTAATCATTGATGATCTTTGAGGCTTGACCATTAGCAATCCTTTGGGCCATCAAAAATTTGCCCTAATGAAAATGGATCTACATTTCGAGAAGGGAATTTCAACAATTGATAATTTTGGGTTACCAAAAATCACCCTGATAAGGATGGGTCTACTCTTTGGAAAACGAATTTGCGATCATCGATAATTTTTGGGCTACACTTCAGGAAAGG
This sequence comes from Excoecaria cochinchinensis, assembly GCA_947683425.1. Classification (NCBI taxonomy): domain Eukaryota; kingdom Viridiplantae; phylum Streptophyta; class Magnoliopsida; order Malpighiales; family Euphorbiaceae; genus Excoecaria; species Excoecaria cochinchinensis. The sequence goes on along the minus strand of CANTUQ010000024.1, from coordinate 172,220 downwards.
GGTTTTAAATCACCAATAAATCTTTTGGGTAATTAGAGACATAAATTTGTAAAAAAAAAAAAGAAAAAAAGGAAAAAAAGGAAGGGAAAAAAGAAGGAAAATAGTAGGGCCCACGATAATACCCCTTAATAAGTTCAGTAGCTATCTTTCTTAGCTTAATTGTTACGTTGAGTTTGATAAGTCAGAGTGTTACCGAGTCCAAATTCGAGAATTTCTGGACAGCATGAAATTAGTTTGAAAATGATTCCATCATCCAAATGAACGTTGCGGCCATTTTTCTTTAAAAACCTGATCCTCCTTTGATAGCCATCTACCTAAGCCTAACGTTATAACCAAAGTAAGACCTTTTGATTCTTAGTTCAGTCTTATCCAATTAGCGGAGATGACCTTTTAATAAGGTTTGGTACGTAGGAAGAGGCATATGGTGCTTCTTGAGCTTCAAGCGGGGAGCCACGAATGCATTTATACATTGGAGTTGAGTCTCGTCCCCAACGTGCTTAGAGAAAGAGAAAAGAAAAAGAGTATTCGGGCAAAAAAAAAAATTAAGAGCAGAGAGAAAATTTTCAACCATGAAATTCAGAGAGAGCTGGTTGATAACAGGAATTTGATGATTTCAAGATCCATTTTGAGATTAGATAAGGTCATGTATTTTTGAGATTAATGCCAAATGATGATCATGTGTGATGAAATCAGACTGGAACATATGCATATATACAATAATATTTTAATGTAAGCAAAGCACTTTTTCTTGCATACTCAAAATGATTTAAGTTCCAGTATAAAAAGTACCGCATTATTTCTCTTCGCATATGTGCAATTTACTATAAGTGGTTCTCATTACCATTTTCATCTTGATCCTTCAGCAGACTTGCCCCGACATTGGCTTCGAGCTATTCGTCATCCAAAATCCATACGACCATTATTCAAAAAGCTAAAAAAAAAACAAAAAAAAAGAGGTCGTTAGAGATGAAACCGTAATTGGCTCTTTAAGCAAAAATTAGGCCAAAGGGAAGGGTGAAAACCTGGAGACAGGCAGTCTGCCCTACAAAAAAAATAATAAAAAAATAAAAGCTGGTGGATTGGGTTGGGTCCATTCCAGGCAAAAATTAGGCATAGGATTATGTGAAAATCCATAAAGGGACGCATTTCCCATGAAGAAAAGCTAGTGTGAAAATCCACAAGGGACGCACTACCTTTAAAACAATGACCTCCGATGCTTGGAGCAATAAGGCAGCATACTTCAGATGATCTTCCTTTCAGCTAGATAAGGCTTAATTCAGGATATGAGTCAGAATCCCGGGCATTTGCTCATTGACCGGGGGGCAAAGATGCACACCTGACGGTTCTCTTTGAAGAGTTTACGGGGTCAGGGTCCCTAAGCAAAGATGCCATTTCTAGTTCTTCAGGGGGCATGGTAGAGCGGCCAAGCCATATCCTCAATGGACCTTTAACCACTCAGCATGGTGGAGCGGCCAAGCCATATCATCAACGGACCTTTAACCACTCAGCATGGTGGAGCGGCCAAGCCATATCCTCAACGGACCCTTAACCACTCAGGACATGGTCTATTCATTTTTGCATGCATTTCATACCATTCTTTAGCAAACATCTGCATATGGTCATTTACACTTGCATGCACAATCTATTGTATATATTCCTGTGCACACAGCTTTGCAAGAAAGTCCAAATGAAGACCACACACATAAAGCTGGTCAAGGACGGCAACGTTGGCACTCGCCCTTGTTGGGCAATCAGGTCAAGATAGAATCTACGCCGGCAAATCTTTGAGACTTCTTAAAAGGCAATTCTCCGAGGTCTCTTAGGAGACTAATCTCTTTATCCTTTGCACTTTTAGCAGTCTGTAGCAGACTCGGTGCAGTCCTCTAAGAGGGCATCCCTTGCACTTTTAGCAGTCTCTAGCAGACTCGGTGCAATCCTCTAAGAGGGCATCTCTTGCGCTTTTGCTAGTCTGAAGCAGACTCGGTGCAGTCCTCTAAGAGGGCATTTCTTACACTTTTCGCAGTCTGTAGCAGACTCGGTGCAGTCCTCTAAGAGGGCATCTCTTGCGCTTTTGGTAGTCTGTAGCAGACTCGGTGCAGTCCTCTAAGAGGGCATCTCTTGTGCTTTTGGTAGTCTATAGCAGACTCGGTGCAGTCCTCTAAGAGGGCATCTCTTGCGCTTTTAGTAGTCTGTAGCAGACTCGGTGCAATATCTTCCTTTTGCATTTTTTGTAGCCTATAGCAGGCTCGGCGCATCGTCATCTACGGATGGCAGCTGTACTTTTAGTAGTCTGTAGTAGACTCGGTACAGTTCTCTTTTTGCACTTTTTGTAGTCTGTAGCAGACTCGGTGCAATCTTCCTTTTGCGTTTTTTGTAGCCTGTAGCAGGCTCGGCGCATCGTCATCTATGGATGGCAGCTGCACTTTTGGTAGCCTTGGTAGTGGCTCGGTGTAGTTCTTTTGTGCACTTTTGGTAGTCTCGGTAGTGACTCGGTGCAATCTTCCTTTTGCGTTTTTTGTAGCCTGTAGCAGGCTCAGCGCATCGTCATCTATGGATGGCAGCTGCACTTTTGGTAGCCTTGGTAGTGGCTCGGTGTAGTTCTTTTGTGCACTTTTGGTAGTCTCGGTAGTGACTCGATGCATCTCTCTTGTGCGTTTTTAGTAGCCTTGGTAGTGGCTCGGCGCATCACCATCTTAGAATGGAACCCTGCACGTTTAGTAGTCTTGTCAGTGACTCCGCGCAGAGCACTTTTTATAGCCTTGTCAGCGGCTCGGTGCGTTTTTCGTTCAGCGCTTTTAGTAGTCTTGGTAGTGACTCGGCGCATCTCTATCTACAGATAGCACCTGTACATTTAGTAGTCTTGTCAGCGACTCCGTGCAGCGCACTTTTAGTAGCCTTGTCAGCAGCTCGATGCGATTTATCGTTCGCGTTTTGTAGTCTTGGTAGCGACTCGGCGCATCGCCGTCTTAGGATGGTTCCTTGGCACTTTTTAGTCTTGTCAGCGACTCAGTGCAACTCAAGAGGATGAATCACAGCACTGTTCTCGAGGGAGCAGCTGGAAGGAGGCAGCCTCAGGTACGCGCTTCTTTCCTTTTCCTGAATTTTGGCTCATCTAGGCATCCACACACTAGCCTCCCCAAAATTGGGGGCAACTGTAGACACCGGGTCCCAAGTAGCCAAGATCAGGATTACCCAATGATGAAATTAAGTGTACCGATCTATAGGCAAAAAGAATGAAGTTGGAAGTGACGATTTCCTTGTCGATTTGTTGTTTTAAAATTAAATAAAAATGTATTTCAAAAATATTTTTAAAGTATTTTAAAATTTATTTTGTGATGAAAAAAGTGAGTTTTTAAATTATAATATTTTAAAAAAAAAAAATTCCGAGCGAGGGACGGGCTGGCCGTCGGTACCCGCCTTTAGGCGGGTAGGCCGTCGGTCACGCCTTCAGACGGGCAGGCCGTCGGTCGCCCCTCCGCACCCCTGTTCGTCCGTTTTGCCTATTTTGGCTATTTTGGCCATAACTTCCTCATTTTAAATGCTTTTTAACTCATTTTTTTTTGCAAAATTTAATGCAAAAAGCCTTCTATCTTCCAACCCAATAAATTCAGTGGTTTTTTTGTAATTATGGGAATTAAATTAATTTAATTTCTTAATTAAAAAATTTGAATTTTAAGGGGAATAAAAAGAGTTTTTTAGTGGGAATTAGGGGGGATTTTCTTGAGAAAAATTTTGCTTCTTCTTTCTTCTTTTCAAGAACAAATTCTCTCAATTTCTAAAGAGATTTCCAGCAATTCTTAAGGCAAAAAATAACTATTTTTGTTCTTGAGAATTTTCTTATTTTCAATCAAACAATTTTCTACTTTGAGACGAACAAATTAATTGTTTGTTCTTAAGTAAAATTCATCTTTCAATATTTTATTTTTCTAATCATATTCCTCAAATCAAGACAAGGAATTGGATCATTTTCCTTCATCTCTTCAAGATAAATTTGAGGGTAATTATTCTTGGCTCAATTTCTTAAATTAATTTTAATTTCATTCTTTTGTTTTTATTTAATTAATTAACATGTAAATTCTTTTAGTTCTATCATTTGATTCTTTTTTATTCTTTTAATTTTATTTAATTTATCATCATGTAAATTCTTTTAGATCTATTATTTAATTGTTCATATTTCTTTTTTTTATTTAATTGTTCATACTATTTTTTTTTGTTCTTATTTCTTCTTTAATTGTTCATGCTATTATTTTTGTTCATATTATTTTTATTTAATTGTTCATATTGTTCATGTTGTTCATATTGTTCATCTTCTTTTATTATTATTATTATTATTATTATTATTATTATTATTATTATTATTATTATTATTATTATTATTATAATTATTATTATTATTATTATTATTGTTGTTGTTGTTGTTGTTGTTGTTGTTGTTGTTGTTATTATTGTATATTATTATTATATTTGATTGTTCATATTCATTGTTATTTATTGTGTTATTATTATTGTAGTTATTATCATCATTAGTATTATTATTATTATCCTTATTCTTGTTTAATATTATTATTATTATTATTATTATTATTATTTATTTCTTATGCATGCTGATTTTTATTATTACCTTTGCTTTTTATATATGTTGGATATTATTGTTATTATTTTATGTCTTTATGCATGTTAAATTCTATCATCATTATTTTGTGCTTGTTTTTGCATGTTGAATTTTATTATTATCATGTTATTTTTTCTATGCATGTTAATTTATTAATTTTTTAAATTGCATATTTTTTTATTATGTCATTTTAATTGGCTCGTCATACATGATGCAATTTTGATTGCCTTAATTTAATTGTTTTCAAGTTATATGTTTAATTATTTTTATACTAACTACATTTTTATTTGTTTTTTCCTATTTTTCAATACTTAATTTTTTTCATATGTGAGTTTTTGTCAAGTGGGAGCCCATGGAGATTTGAAGATCCACTTGGGAGTTGTTTATTATTTTTGTTGCTTTTTATTATTTTGGTTTAATTGATTATTATGTAATTTGTAATAATAAGTTTATTTTCATGCACGTTAATTAAGAAAATCACTAAAATATTTCTATTAAACTAAATTGGATTTTATTTAATAAAAATGGGACCAATGTCCTAGATTTTTCATCTAAACTAAATTATCACTTTAATTGTTTTCTTAAATTATGCATGAGAGGACCAACGTTCTCATTTTTAATAAATAGCCTGATTTATGTATGATTTGCATTTTATTTACAAATGGGCGTTGTATTCCGCCCCTAGTTTTATTGTAATTTATTTTGCTTTCATTTTACTTTATTTATCACTTTTAATATATGATTGATATGCGTTTAATTCAATTGCAGTAAAATTGAATGAGAAAAGGCATGAAATACTAAATTCAAAACTCGATTATAAACTTAACCAAGGTATGAATAAATGGGGAGTCCCGAACTTTCTCTGGTCTTTGGGCTCAAAGAGGCGAGAGGTTTACCCTCCAAGACATCTCTTGTGTCACGAAACTTGGCGTTAATCCTAGGCTCCTTAGGGCGAGAGGTTTACCTTCCAAGACCCCTCTGGCTGGCCCAAAATGGATACTAAGCGCAGTCTTAGGCTCTCCAAGGCGAGAGAAACTTTCCCAATGTTCTATTGGGTGGCGACTCCATGAAACGTCCTTGTTGCCCAACATAAGTGCACTTGCAATTTATTGCAAGCTGTTAACGGACCCTCAAGTGCCCGATCCCCAGTGGAGTCACCACTGTGACGTGCGCCGGATGTCCACTCGGCCGCCACTATGACCGCCCGCTTGAGGGCGATCGGGCACTTGAGGGTCCGTTAACAGCTTGCAATAAATTGCAAGCGCGTCTATGTTGGGCAACAAGGAGGTTTCATGGAGTCGCCACCCAATAGAACATTGGGAAAGTTTCTCTCGCCTCGGAGAGCCTAAGACTGCGCTTAGTATCAATTTTGTGCCAGCCAGAGGGGTCTTGGAAGGTAACCTCTCGCCCTAAGGAGCCTAGGATTAATGCCAAGTTTCGTGACACAAGAGATGTCTTGGAGGGTAAACCTCTCGCCTCTTTAAGCCCAAAGATCAGAGAAAGTTCGGGACTCCCCATTTATTCATACCTTGGTTAAGTTTATAATCGAGTTTTGAATTTAGTATTTCATGCCTTTTCTCATTCAATTTTACTGCAATTGAATTAAACGCATATCAATCATATATTAAAAGTGATAAATAAAGTAAAATGAAAGCAAAATAAATTACAATAAAACTAGGGGCGGAATACAACCCCAATTTGTAAATAAAATGCAAATCATACATAAATCAGGCTATTTATTAAAAATGAGAACGTTGGTCCTCTCATGCATAATTTAAGAAAACAATTAAAGTGATAATTTAGTTTAGATGAAAAATCTAGGACATTGGACCCATTTTTATTAAATAAAATCCAATTTAGTTAATAGAAATATTTTTGTGATTCTCTTAATTAACGTGCATGAAAATAAACTTATTATTGCAAATTACATAATAATCAATTAAACCAAAATAATAAAAAGCAACAAAAATAATAAACAACTCCCAAATGGATCTTCAAATCTCCATGGGCTCCCACTTGACAAAAACTCACATATGAAAAAAAATAACTATTGAAAAATAGGAAAAAACAAATAAAAATGAAGTTAGTATAAAAATAATTAAACATATAACTTGAAAACAATTAAATTAAGGCAATCAAAATTGCATCATGTATGACGAGCCAATTAAAATGACATAATAAAAAAATATGCAGTTTAACAAATTAATAAATTAACATGCATAGAAAAAATAACATGATAATAATAAAATTCAACATGCAAAAACAAGCACAAAATAATGATGATAGAATTTAACATGCATAAAGACATAAAATAATAACAATAATATCCAACATATATAAAAAGCAAAGGTAATAATAAAAATCAGCATGCATAAGAAATAAATAATAATAATAATAATATTAAACAAGAATAAGGATAAAAATAATAATACTAATGATGATAATAACTACAATAATAATAACACAATAAATAACAATGAATATGAACAATCAAATATAATAATAATTATACAACAACAACAACAACAACAACAACAACAACAACAATAATAATAATAATAATAATAATAATAATAATAATAATAATAATAATAATAATAAAGAAGATGAACAATATGAACAACATGAACAATATGAACAATATGAACAATTAAATAAAAATAATATGAACAAAAAAAATAGCATGAACAATTAAAGAAGAAATAAGAACAAAAAAATAATAGTATGAACAATTAAATAAAAAAATAAGAAATATGAACAATTAAATAATAGATCTAAAAGAATTTACATGATGATAAATTAAATAAAATAAAAAGAATAAAAAAGAATCAAATGATAGAACAAAAAGAATTTACATGTTAATTAATTAAATAAAAACAAAAGAATGAAATTAAAATTAATTTAAGAAATTGAGCCAAGAATAATTACCCTCAAATTTATCTTGAAGAGATGAAGGTAAATGATCCAATTCCTTGTCTTGATTTGAGGAATATGATTAGAAAAATAAAATATTGAAAGATGAATTTTACTTAAGAACAAACAATTAATTTGTTCGTCTCAAAGTAGAAAATTGTTTGATTGAAAATAAGAAAATTCTCAAGAACAAAAATAGTTATTTTTTGCCTTAAGAATTGCTGGAAATCTCTTTAGAAATTGAGAGAATTTGTTCTTGAAAAGAAGAAAGAAGAAGCAAAATATTTTCTCAAGAAAATCCCCCCTAATTCCCACTAAAAAATTCTTTTTATTCCCCTTAAAATTCAGATTTTTTAATTAAGAAATTAAATTAATTTAATTCCCATAATTACAAAAAACCACTAAATTTATTGGGTTGGAAGATAGAAGGCTTTTTGAATTAAATTTTGCAAAAAAAAATGAGTTAAAAAGCATTTAAAATGAAGAAGTTATGGCCAAAATAGCCAAAATAGGCAAAACGGACGAACAGGGGTGCGGAGGGGCGACCGACGGCCTGCCCGTCTGAAGGCGTGACCGACGGCCTACCCGCCTGAAGGCGTGACCGACGGCCAGCCCATCCCTCGCTCGGAATTTTTTATTTAATTTGTTTTTTTTTAAATATTATAATTTAAAAACTCACTTTTTTCATCACAAAATAAATTTTAAAATACTTTAAAAATATTTTTGAAATACATTTTTATTTAATTTTAAAACAACTAATCGACAAGGAAATCGTCACTTCCAACTTCATTCTTTTTGCCTATAGATCGGCACACTTAATTTCATCATTGGGTAATCCTGATCTTGGCTACTCGGGACCCGGTGTCTACATTTAGTCTTACGAGTAGGGGAAGATAGTGTAGAATACCACATGGATAAAGCACTAAAATACCCCATGGATGAGAATGTTTGCATGAAATTTGATATCATTGATGCATGTGTTGTGGAAATAATGGAAAATGCAGGTCATGAAGAGGACAGTAATCAAGAGGAAGTTCATAAAGAGGTGGAACAAGAAAGCTCAAGGCCAGAAAGTTTATTCAGAAATGAAGCGCCTTCACCACCTTCAATAGATTTGATAGTTCTTACCGAGTACAAGAAGCTCTCATTTTATGGTAGAAGAAGGGATAGTTCTTGGACATAAGATTTCAAGAAAGGGGATAGAGGTGGATGGAGCAAAAATGGAATTGATAGAAAAATTACCTCCACCTGCTACACTTAAAGGTGTAAGATCTTTTCTTGGGCATGCTGGTTTCTATAGGAGATTTATTAAGGATTTTTCTTTAATTGCTAAACCTTTAACTAATTTATTGATAAAGGATGTGCCTTTTGAATTTTCTAATGAATGCATGAATGCTTTTAATACTTTAAAGGTAGCTCTTGTAAGTGCGCCTATAATCACTTCTCCTAATTGGAACTTACCATTTGAAATTATGTGCGATGCAAGTGACCATGCAGTAGGATGTGTTTTAGGTCAATGCTAAGTGAAACATTTGCATGTTATATATTATGCTAGCCATACATTGTCACCTCCTCAAATTAACTATACAACCACTGAAAAAGAAATGTTGGCTGTGGTTTATGCATGTGAAAAGTTTAGGTCTTATTTCTTAGGATCTAAGGTCATTATATATACAGATCATGTAGCTTTGAGGTATTTATTTGCTAAAAAGGATGCCAAGCCTAGACTAATTCGCTGGGTTTTATTGTTGCAAGAATTTGATCTTCAAATCAACAATAAGAAAGCTTCTGAAAATTCAGTTGCTGATCACTTGTCAAGGTTGGAAAACAATGTAGGACTTTTAGGAGATAACATTGAAATTAATGAATCTTTTCCGGATGAATCATTAATGTCCCTAGAAGAAGTTCATATACCTTGGTATGCAGATTTTCCTAACTTTCTTGCTGCAGGAATTATACCATATGGATTAACATGGCAGCAAAGGAAGAAATATTTTAGTGATGTTAAAAACTATCTTTGGGAAGAGCCATTCTTATTTAAAATTAGTGGGATGGTATCATTCGTCGATGTGTGCATGAGGAAGATTATGTGAACATTTTGACTCATTGCCATTCTTCTTTATATTCGGGTCATAATGGTGATAATAAAACTGTTTCTCGAGTCCTTGAATGTGGCTTTTATTGGCCTACCTTGTTTAATGATGCTAAGAATTTTATAGCTAAATGTGATAAATGTCAAAGGGTTGGGAATATTGGGAAGCGTGTTGAAATGCCTTTGAATACTATTTTTGAAGTTAAAATCTTTGATGTGTGGGGGATAGACTTCATGGGTCCTTTCCCTTCATCTTTTGGTCAAAACTATATATTGGTTGGGGTGGATTATATGTCAATGTGGGTTGAGGCTCTAGCATTGACAACCAATGATTCAAAGGTGGTGATCAAGTTTTTGAAGAAGCTCTTTACAAGATTTGGAGTGCCAAGAGCCATCATAAGTGATGGAGGTAAGCATTTCATTAACCATTCTTTTGATTCATTATTATGTAAATATGGAGTGCATCATAGGGTAGCTACTCCTTATCTTCCTCAAACAAGTGGCTAAGTAGAGGTTTCAAATAGAGAGCTTAAATGGATCCTAGAGAAAACAGTCTCTAACCCTAGGAAAGATTGGGCACATAAGCTTGATGATATTTTATGGGCATATCGCACTGTATCTAAAACACCTATTGGGATGATCCCTTATAGGCTAGTATATGGAAAGTCATGTAATTTACCTATAGAGTTAGAGCATAAAGCTTATTAGGCCATAAGGACTTTGAACTATGATCTTAAGGATGCTAGTGCAAAACGGTGTTTACAATTGAATGAGCTTGATGAGTTACGCCTTCTTTCTTAAGAGAATGCAAAAATTTATAAAGAAAGATCCAAGAAGTGGCATGATGCTTACATTCGATATAAAAATTTCAAGGTTGGAGATAAAGTCCTCTTATATAATTCTAGGTTAAAGTTATTTCCTAGAAAATTGAAATCTAGGTGGAGTGGCCCATTTGAGGTGGCACAGATTTTTGACCATGGCTATTTAGAGCTAAAGAATTATAAGGGAGAATTGTTTAAATCTAATGATCAGAGATGCAAAGTTTATTTGGATGGCACAATTCAAAAGAGGATGGTCTTTAGTATCTCTTTTAAGTTGGTTGCATAGTTATTTGTATATTTCTTTTTCGATTTATTTTCATTGAGCTACTATATTATTTTTATGTTGTTTTATGTACTAATACTTTTTAATATTTGTTCTATAGGGTATCATTAAGTTACTATGTCATAGTTGTTAAAAAATTTTATTATTTTTGTCAAGGGAAATTTTGTTCTTTGCAAAATTCTTTACTGTCACGAGCGCGACATCATCGCGGGCGCGACAGTGAGGGAAGCAAAAGTTTTTCAATATTGGTGATTCGCTTCTGTAGCGAGCGTGAAATCGTCGCGCGAGCGACAGAAGGGGGAACTTTGTTTTTGTCGTGATATCGCAACTAGTCTCCCGAGCAGGATTTTTCAAGTTTCAGTTCTATCGTGCTCGCGACCTTGTCGCGACAGAACGCGGGATTTGAATTTTCTAACCATTTTGACAGTTATTTCTCTTCCCCTATATATTTGTTAAACCCTAATTTCTCTATTTCCCTTTCATTTTAAGTTGTCTCTTCTGCCATTTTTAGTTTTCTCTCCATTTTCTCTAAAATCATCTTCTTCTTCTCTTCAATTTTCTAGGGTTTCTGAGTTACATTTGTTCTTCTTGATTTTATCTTCTTCCTTTTACCTTTATTACTAACACTTTTCAAAGATGGTTCGCACTAAATCGGTGGCACACAAGGAAAAGAGGAATCTTGGAGGCTTTACTATGGGATCAGGGCTAGTTCATCTTCAAAATAGGTTTGATTGCCCTTTTCCCATCTTTAGTGAAGAAGAAGGTGAAAGTTTGTTTATTTTGATAAGAAGTCCTATGTTGGTATGTGGCATCTGGATTTTGCTTTATTTGATACTTTAGGACTTAATGCTCAATTCAATAATTTTCTTAAGTACATGAAATGGGGAAAATTTTTTACTTTCTCTTTACCTGTCAAGAAGGATTGGGTGCTGGAATTTTTTGTGTCCCTTGAATATGTAGATTAACGTAAAAATAAATTGAAATTTAAATTCCAAGGGATTGAGCATGTTCTTGGTTATGAAGAGATGCATGAATGGTTTGGTTTACCTTTAAATGGTAAAACTTTTGATCCTCATATTTCTAACCCTAACCCTATTTGGAAACGCTTAACTGGTTTGGATAATTTAAATAATAAGAACTCTACTAATCATCATATAAACAATGATGCTTTAATGTTATTTTATAAATTTCTATGTCATGCATTGTTTGGTAGAGTCGAAAGTACTAAGGTGCAGACTAAGGATTTGTTTGTTTTAGATCTTTTGCAATCTCGTAAAGCACCTGATTCAATTGATTTTATCTTTGATGGGTTATATCATGAATCTACCGCTAGGAGCAAAAAGGTTGGTATGTGTCATATGGTTACGGGTATTATTCTAGGCTGTTTGGGGGAATTGCCTAATTTTGTTTTGGATGAAAATGAATCTGTTACTATGTTAGATGCTGCATACTTAAGGCGTGCTAATGTGTTGACTAAAGGAGGTTGGCCTCCTAGATTTATTGCGCGTGGTGCAGGTGGACCTAGTATAGATAAAGGGAAAGGAAAGGCTCCTGAGTCTTCTTCAGCAGCTATGGCTCATGACTCTTCAGATGAGAATTCATCTGAGGACGAGGAGGATGTTGGGGTTGACGCTACTGCTGGTAAGAGTGCAACAGGAGAATCTGGATCGCATGTTTTTCTTGAACAAGTGGTGCATCGCTTGGATGGTATAGAGGCTGCAAACCAGAGTTTGGCGGCTAGGATGGACGTCCACAAAAATCAAACCAGCATCAGTCGCAAGCTTCTCTCATTTTTTCGCAAACAAAATGTTGAATTCTCTCCAACTCCACCAAGCTCCCCTAGTGGGAGTTTATGAGTTGATTTCTCCTATTTCCTTTATTTTTATTTTCTATTTATGTTCTTTTTGTTTTGTCTTGTGTTTTGTATATTCATTATTTATATGTTGTGTGTTTGTAGCTCTTTCTCATAATGGGGACATCGTGTTCTTCAAGTGTGGGGCAGTGCTCTATTTTGTGCTTAATTTTTGTTGTGTATATATGTTTAGGTTGTTTTAGTGTAGCCTATGTTATGCATGTGTTGCTAGTTATAGGTTTTTATGTTTAGGTTATTTTAGGTTATTTTGGGCATTTAATTTTGGAGCTTATATATTTGATGTTTGTTTGGACATACATGCTTGTATAGCTTGCACATTTTACATTTAGTTTAAGTAGTCAAAGTTTTGAACATTATCATTGTTTGTTTTACTTTGGCATTTTCATGTGCATAGTGAAGGGTATAATTTAGCAAAGCGCTTTGGTTCTTTTTAAGTTGAATATATTTTCACATGTGAAAATAAATTGTTTTGCCAACTTATTGCTTAAGGTAGTTTGACCTATAGCTTTGTGAGCTTTTCAAGCCTTATACACAAATTTTTTCTTGTATGAGAGCCTTGATACGCCATATCCTCCAGAACTTGTTTTTAGTAAATTTTGAGACTACATTATTAGTATGGGATGTACATGAGATATTATAAGGGCACTTAGAATGAACCGTTTTTGGCTTTCTTTAAAACACTTACCTTTTTTGACTTTAGGTAGCGAAGTTTGAGCTTATAACCTATTTTGTTGTTACGTATATATTTAGCCATATCCTTTTTGCTAACCAATAAACATTTTCTTATTAATTACCCTTATTGTGGAGAGAATTAGGATTGATATAGCATGGGAAATGTATTTGTTATTGAAAAGTATGATGGTAGTTGAAGTGTAATGGACATTCCCTTATTTTCAAATTCAGCATTAGAAATGCTAGTTTCTAAAGAAAAGAAAGAAGAAACAATAATAAGTGGGATGGAGCATAAATACGCCCACTAGAGTGTATAAAAATAAAAAGAGCAAGATGTATATCCAAATTGTTAATGTGTGGGATGGAGTGTAAAACGCACACATACTACATTCTCTTGCTACTTGTAGAAAAAAAAATAGACAAGGAACTAGCATGATCTTAGTAGGGAATTAGAATAGAAATGAGACTATTATTTTATGTTTAGATTTGTGAATCTCCTATGTTATGTTGATACTTTTTCTTTACACAATAGAAGCTACCTAAATCCAAATTATCCCACCTTTACCTAAGCCAAGTTACAACCCTTATAAGACCCTTTGATCTTCTTTACTGCCTTATACTAGTAGCGGAGAGGTTTACTAATTACAAGCCTATGGTATGCAATGGCATATTTAAGGAATGAGAGAAACACTAACCTACAAACACTTGAGTGATTGAGTGCTTGAAAATATAGTGTTTGAGTGAGAATTACCTTAAGCAATGCTTTGAGTGAAATAATCTTTACATATGTTAAGATATTTAAAATCTTGAGTTCAAACATCCTTGTGCATTGCAATTTCATGGTTTTCCAATTGTACATAGGGGTTAAAGTCTAATGAATAATGATGATGTTTAAGAGGTTGCATACTTAGGCTAATATGATAGGAGGTGATAGTTTATGCATGTGATTTCCAAATATTTATCAACTATGATTACGAGCTCCAATATTTTGTGCATGTTATTTTTTTTTTTTTTTTTGTGTTGTGTGAGTTGTTTTTGTTATTGATATGCTTTGCTTGGGGATAAGCAAAAGTTTAAGTGTGGGGGTTTGATATGAGCCTAAATAGCTCATATTTAATCCATATTTTATGTGTGAAATATTAATTATGTGTGTTTAATTGTGTAGAATTAGGTATGTTTCATGTGTTTGTGTGAGTTTTGTCTGTGTAGGAGAAAAGAGGAGAAAGTAGCAAAATTATGCTAAAGAAGAGAAGGTTCTGTCGCGAGCACGAAATTGCCACGAGCACGACAGAAGTTGCCAAGGAAGAATGAGAGAAAGAATCTGTCGCGACCAAAGAGCCCATCGCGAGGTGACGACAAAGCACGAAGAAGGCTAGCGCGAGGAGAATGAGCGAAGATTTAGGCCCCCATTGTTGCGGGACATCATCGCTAGCGCGACAGAGAGGAACGTTACACATAATTTTTCAAACAATGCTTTGAAAAGGCATGACTTCTCACCAAGATTTTCAACTTGTTGGAAGAGACACTTGAAGGAACATAATCTTTAGTTGTTTATATATATTATTTTCAATTGAAAATGAAGATAGAGAATTTTTATTAAGTAGTTTTCTATACTTTTGAAGAACAGTTTTCTTTTTCCTTAGTTAAATTTCTTAGTTAGTTTTTTATGTTTTGAAGAAGAAGAATAAGGAGAGGAAAAAACTGTTACAAGAGTTTGGGAAAAGGGTTGAGAAATTTCTTTCTTATTCTCTTATCTTTTATTTCTTCTTTGTAAATTAATGAATAATACTTCAATGAATTTGAATGTTATTATTATTTTCTACTTCCATCTATTTTAAGAGTCTTTGAATGCAGAAGTTCTATTAGTACAATTGCATGATTTTTATAAGTTAAGATAGAGTCGAGAGATCATTTTAACTTAAATCTAATAGATTTTCATTATTAAAACATAACTAGAGAGATCAGTATGTTGAGATAGTTGTTATATGTTGGTAAATAATCTTAAAGTATGTAATTAGAGTTAACTAATTCACTAATGAGAATTAGGAGTTAGTGCTTTAAATGTATATTTTAAGCATTCTAATTCATGTCGAGAGAATGAGTTAGAAATATATTCCGATTTGGCTTGTATGAAAAGATGATTATTATTAATTGGATTGATGGATCAAGTTCATTATTTTAAGTTCTTCATTGTATATTTTATCTTCTTTTGATTATCAATATCTAGGTTGAATTTATTTACATAATTAAGTAGTTAAACATTAACCTACCATTAATGATAATTATAAACAAGATTAAAACCAAGTAGTAATAGTGAGTAAAAACTATATTCCTCGTGGGATCGATATCTCTTGTACTATTTCGATACACCGTATACTTGCGAAAATTAGCACCTCTATAATATGCTAACTTGGATCTTATTTAAGATCCCCTATGCAAAAGTGTTTTGAATGTGAAAAATAAGAAGTTGCTTTTCGAACCCTACCAACGGGTACCCCTATGCATTCCCCTATGTGTTTGCTCGATATCCACTATTATGAGTCAGCCGGTGTTGTATTATGTTTTGTTATGTTCTGTTATACTAATGCGAATGTGAGTCTTCAAAAATATGTGAATATGCGCCCATGAAGCTATGTGAACTTCAATGAACAAATGAGCTCAAGTTATGTTTTGGATATACATATATGTATATGTGTAAGTATGAATATCAGCATCTGCCATATTGTATGGGTTCTGCTTTGGTGACCGTTGTGAAAGGCCGTCCATATTATTGTTGCCTGTTTTTCCCCAGTAAGCATTATCGCTTAGCACGGGTGTTTCATCCGTGTAGGTGCGAAAGGTGATTGGCTTTTGGGAGAGTCACTGCAAGTCAAGCCAATACAGAGAGTCTTATGTTAGGATCTAGCATTCTGCAATATGATTCTTTGTAGTTGTGAACTCTCATTTGTAATATTCTTTTGTTCAGTTTCCACTCTGTATTTTTGGGAAGATGTAATTATCATTTTTGTATATCCGATCGGTTTGTAATGATATTGTTATGTTTATGAATGAATGATCATTTCTGCTTTCAAGTTTTATTTTTGCAACTTTTATGTATGTTATGAGTTTGTCAGGGCGTGGTATTTCGATCGGGATGTGCGTGGCTCTCCGATCGGGGAGGTTACATGGCATCTCTATTGGGGTGTTACAGTTCTTGGTATCAGAGCCCCGATTTAGGCATTTTCTGGGTGTTATTGTGTATAGGCATGTGCTTAAGGTTGTGTTGGCTGATGAGGTTATCCTCGTGTTTATTTGTTAGATACCTTCTGATTCTGTGCATGGGTCACTTGAGGGTTTGGCTGAGAGTGTAAACCCTCCAGCACCAGATCCGTCTATGTCTGTGTTGGCTCAACCAGCTAGGGACTAGCCTGAGGCCGCAGCCATGCCCTTTAAGGCAATGTTGAAGATTTCTCAGGACATGGCTCGTGTCTTAGAGAGAGTGACTGCTCTGAGAGCCCCTTTAGAGAGCATGAGAAGAGCTGCGGCAGAGGACTTCTATGGGACTAGTTTGGACGAATCTGAGTATGCCGAGAAGTGGATTGAGAAGGTGCAGAGTGCTCTAGTGGAGGTTCGATGCCCTCCTGAGCAGCGAGTTGAAAGTGCTGTGGCGTTGCTTTAGGGATCTGCTTACGATTGGTGAAAGTTGGTTCTTAGGCATCCACAATTGCCCGATCCGATCGTGTGGGAGTTCTTTGAGAGAGAGTTCACCAATTAGTATGTGATTAGGGAGTATAAGGATACGAAGTGGGCTCAGTTTCTCGAGTTGAAGCAGAGAGCTATGTCGGCTTCTGAATTTAAGAAGGAGTTCAATCGTCTTTCTAAGTATGCTCCAGAGGGTATCCTAACAGAGGAGTTTAGGTGTCGGCAGTTTGAGGCCGGTCTAAATGAGTCTTTAAGGGTAATGCTCATTTCCCCGATGTGTACTTCCGACATTGGCTACTATCAGATTGTTCGAGCAACTATCCGGGCAGAAAGGTCAGAGTTGGTTCTGAGGGAGAGAGCTTAGAGAAAGAATCCCCCTCGTGGAGGATCATCATCAGGCAAGAGATCTAGGAACCCGTAGGATGAGACTTCTTTGGTCCGGCTTCGAGAGGCATGGGGCAAGGTTCTATGGGTTCTAATGCGGGAAGAGGTGGTTCTGGTAATAGGATCGAGATGTTGCCAGAGTGTTCTCACTGCGGCAAGTGCCACAAGGGTAAGTACAGGTGGCTCACGGGTGGTTGTTTCAGATGTGGGGGCACTGATCACTTTTTGGCTAGCTGTTCGAAGTCATATGAGAATTGTGGGCATTAGCTTGAGGCTAGCCAAGTAAGATCAAATGCATTGCAATCCGGCCAGACTAAGAGTGGAGGTAGAGGTCGAGGCGGTCGGCCTAGAGAGGGAGCCCCATCGAAATCAATTGATCTGCCCTTGATTGTTCTAGCTAAGGCATATGATATGAGGGCTGGGGAAGAGCAAGATACGTCGGATGTGATTGCTGGTAAGTTCCTACTCTTTGGCACTGAGTTGTATGCTCTAATTTACCCTGGGTCCACACACTCATATTTGTGGACGAATAAGTTATTTGATAAGTTGTGTGTTATTGATCAGTTAGATTATGAGATTTGTGTGACCAGTCCTTTAGGGCATAGTGTCAATGTGAGTAAAGTGTTTAGGAACTGTCCCCTTTTGGTTCAAGGAGTTGAGTTTTCTGCTGATTTGATTGAGTTGCCATTTTGGGAGTTTGATTTGATTTTAGGCATGGATTGGTTAAGTAAGCACCGGGCTGTAGTTGATTATCATAGGAGGACTGTGGTGTTAAGGGATAGAGATCGATCTCCGATTTTGGGTAAAGGTTTGGGTTCGAGTTCCTTGAGTAATGTGATTTCTGCTATGCAAGCTAGGAGGTTCATGAGGAAAGGTTATAAAGCATTTATAGTAGTTGTTTTGGATTCTAAGTGTGACCAGGTCAAGATTGAGGATATCCCAGTGGTTAGGGAGTTCGGAGATGTGTTTCCAAGTTAGTTGCCTGGATTGGCTCGGGAGAGAGAAGTGGATCTGTCCATAGAGATAGTGCCGGGTACTACTCCTATTTTGAAAGCACCTTATCGAATGGCTCTTGTAGTGTTGAGAGAACTTAAAACCCAGCTATAAGAGTTATTGGATAAAGAGTTTATCTAACCCAGCATATCCCCATGGGGAGCTCCAGTGTTGTTTCTTAAAAAGAAGGATGGTTCATTAAGGATGTGCATCGACTATTGGCAAATTAATAAGGTCACGGTGAAGAACAACTATCCTTTGCCAGGAGTCGAGGATTTGTTCGATCAGCTCAGAGGTGTGGGTGTTTTCTCCAAGATTGATCTCCGATCGAGTTACTATCAACTTTAGGTTAAAGATGCGAATGTGGTTAAGATTGCATTTCGGATGCGATATGGCCACTATGAGTTTCTTGTGATGCCATTCGGATTAACTAATGCACCTGCGACTTTCATGGATTTGATGAACCGAATGTTCAGGCCATATCTCGACCGATTTGTGGTAGCATTCATTAATGATATTCTGGTTTACTCGAAGGATGAGAGTGAGCATGAAGAGCATCTTCGGATTGTAACACCCCTTACCCGTACTTAGGCGATGCCATCCGATAAGGAGTGAGATGCCATATGAGTAAAGGTGCCACCACACAGATACAAAATATATATACATTCATACATAAACATACATGCCGAAATATAGGGTAATTTAAAACTTTACAAAACCATTAAAGAAATAAGCTGATCATGCATTAATATAATGGAAGTCATTACATTACTGTTCCGATCAACTAAGAGATACAATAGATAATTACAAATCCCAAAATACATATACAGAAGCAGAAGCTATTACAAAATCAATATAAGAGAGTTCTATAGAAAAAGAATCTCAAAATACAAATCTCAATCCTATTCTAAACCCTGTTGCGTTGGCTTAGACTGCGGCGACTCTCCCAAGGCAACTCCTTCCGCACCTGCACGGGTAAACACACCGTGCTAAGCGATAAACGCTTAGTGGGGAAACACATATAGTATAAGAACGACCACTCACAATGGTCGTCAAGGCAATACACAAGCGAATTTCATGAACATAAATATAATAATCATGGCATAACAATAGCACATACTCGTGCTCACATACATAAAGCCGTCCATCAGAAAGTTCGTAATAATATTCATATATTCAAAACAAATTATACTTTCCACCATTGAATCCATACATAGATCACCTACGTTTTCTCATATTACAAATCACACAAGGCACCTGCTGATTCGAGGGAGTGGATAACGAGTATACGGACAGTACTTTACGGGTATGAGCCGATACGGACAGTACTTTACGGGTACGAGCAGATCAAATCAAGATACTTTTAACTTTTACAAAACATTTTCAAAGGGGACCTTAAACAAGATCCTTTCACATAAGGGTTCGCGAGGAACCAAACGGGGACCTGATCGGGGTCCAACCTTATCAAAGGGCGCTGCAGCTAAGAGACTCTATTAGGCATGCCTAAATATCCACTTACTAGACTCTAGCAGGTCATGCATAAATCATTCAATTCATTTCATACGAAATTAAGCATAAATCTCATAAGCACTAAAGAGAACTGGAGTTCAAAACCACACGTAACGAAGGAAAAATTCATTCAACATACAGAAACTGTCGCGCTCGCGAAGTCTGTCACGCTCGCGACAGAGACCGAAATCTCTTTGCTGCGCGCGCGACGGGTTTCGCGACCGTGAGGAGGAAGAAAGGGCCAGGCTCTGTCGCGCTCGCGACAGAGAAAAATTGTGGCTGTCGCGGGCTCGCGACGAATCGCATGCTCGCGATAGCACTTGGCCAGCATCGCGCTCACGACAGAGGATGCTCAACACCTCGGTTGTCGCGGGCTCGCGATCTCGCGACAGTGAAGCTCCAATCACCACTCTCTGTCGCGTTCGCGACAGCATCGGGATTTCGAAAATCTGCAGAATTCTGTAGATTTTCCTCCTCCAAAAAATCACCCATACACACACACAATCCAACCATGAGCCTCTTACCTCAAACCCAGCCATCCAATAGCATCAACAACCATAATATAACATTTAATAACAAGAAATTTCATTCAATACATTAATTTAAACCTCCAATTTTATGTTTCAACCAAAACCCAATATATGCCCAAGACCACATCAATTCCCAAATTAACAAAATTAACTCATGCTCTTGCAAGATCCACATTCCAAAACAATAACCCATATCATACATACCATAGCAAAGGCATATCACCACCTAATTTCCACAAATCATCAAGAACATATTTGCATTCAAAAGCAAGAAAAACCCAAACCTTCAAATCCTTAGCTCCTGTTGCTTGGATCCACTAGTTGCAGCCTTCTCCTTGCCCTTTGGCTTGCGAGGAGGCTCAACTAAGCACAAACAAGCACCCAAACACCAAGAACATAAAACCCTAGCTTAGATCAAACCCAAGAAGAAGAAGAATATGCATGAATAACCAAAAAGGAAAAAGCATAAACTTACCAAGGAAGATGAAATGCAGTAATTAATTCCACCAATTGAGCTTGAATCTAAGTAGAACTCTTAGGAGAGTGCAAAGGAGGAAGAAGAAGAAGAAGAAGAAGAAGAAGAGAAAACGGGAATGGGTTCCAAAAAAAATCAGATTTCCCTTTTTCATTTCCTCTTTCCCAATCTTCCTTTCCCCTTCACACATGTCAACCATCTAGTGGAGGAGATCATTTACTCACACCCTAACTAAATGTATCACATGCACACAATACTCTCCCACTAATGCATACCCTACAAATGTGTGAACACACACACTCAAACATAGCCCCACAAACACATCCTACAAACATATGCATGCCCACACACCACAATAACCCTCTAGTGCATATCCTACTATGGTGCACTTAACCACACACAATGCGACTCCCATGCACACACACTACAATGGTGCACTCATGCACACACAAACCTATCCCAACTAATTTGCACCATAATGCAACACACATGCACACACGCACCAGAAAAACCCCAACTCATGCAATATTACTAAAATGCCCTTATGATCAAGCCAAAACACATATAAATACATACACACACATGGCTCATTCTACTAGGGGGCAAACGGGGTGTGACACGGATAGTACTGCAGGTTTTGAGGGAGCATCATTTGTTTGTGAAGCTTAGCAAATGTGATTATTGGCTCCGAGAGGTGCCCTTCTTGGGTCACATCATGTCGACCAAGGGTATTCAAGTGGATCCTGCTAAGATTGAGGCTATTGTGAATTGGAGAGTGCCTAGGAATATTCCTGAAGTGAGAAGTTTCCTTGGTTTAGCAAGGTACTACCATCGGTTCGTGAAAGGGTTTTTGGTAATTGCTACTCCTATGACAAGACTGTTGACGAAAGGAGTTAGATTTGAGTGGTCGAATAAGTGTCAGGCCTGCTTTGAGAAGATGAAGAGGATGTTGATTGAAGCTCCTGTACTTACTCAGCCCCGATCAGGCAAAGAATTTGTGATGTATAGTGATTCTTCAGGTGTCAGGTTCGGGTGTTTGTTAATGCAAGAGGGTAAAGGTGTGGCTTATGCATCCCTTCAGTTGAAGCTTCATGAGAAGAACTATCCAACGCATGATCTGTAATTGGCAATTGTGATCATTGCTTTAAAAATTTGGCGGCATTATCTGTATGGGGAGAAGTGTAGGATTTTCACAGATCATAAGAGTTTGGAGTTTCTCCTCACGTAGAAGGAGTTGAATATGCAAAAGTGCTGATGGTTGGAATTGTTCAAGAACTATGACTGCATTGTGGATTATCATCCGGGTAAAGCCAATGTGGTTGCGGATGCTTTGAGTAGGAAGACAGTTTCGGCCTTGTTCTTGAGGAGGTTCAGATGGAGATTTGATTCGGATGGAGCTTTGGTTGCTCAATTGAGAGTGAAGCTGACCTTAAGACAGTCGATTGTGGACGCTCAAAAAGACGATGTGAGATTGAAGTGAGTTTTGCAGGAGATTCGATTGGGTAAGCAGTCGGATTTCTCGATTTTGGATGGGGTACTTATGTATAGGAATCATTTGTGTGTACCCGAGAGTGATGAATTAAGGAAGAAGTTTTTGAATGAGGCACATACTACGGTCTTTACCATGCATCCAGGTAGTGAGAGGATGTATCGGGATATGAAGCAGTTCTACTGGTTGTCTGGGATGAAGAGAGATATCAAAGAATTCATGGCGAATTGCTGTACTTGTCAACAGGTAAAGGCTGAGCACCAAGTCCTTTCGGGATTGCTCACTCCTTTATCTATCTCTCAGTGGAAGTGGGATGAGATCGCCATGGATTTCGTATCGGGTTTACCACTGAAGTAGCACCATAAATATTATTGTGGATCGGCTTACCAAGTTTGCTCATTTTGTACCGATTATAATGGACTATTCAATGGATAAGTTGGTAAATATTTATGTGGATGAGGTAGTCCGATTGCGTGGAGTGCCGCTGTCCATAGTGTCTGATCGAGATCCAAGATTCACATTGAAGTTTTAGAAAGAGTTGCAACGGGCTTTATGTGATAAATTGAACTTCAGCACGACCTTTCATCCTCAGATGGATGGATAGTCCTAACGGGTTATTTAGATCTTAGAGGATATGCTCCGGGCTTGTACTTTGGACTTTTCTGGCAGCTGGGATAATTATGTGCGGCTTATGGAGTTTGCCTACAACAATAGCTATCAATCGAGCATTGGGATGTCACCGTTTGAAGCTTTGTACGATTGACCATGTAGGACTCCTATATGTTAGACAGAGTTGACAAAGCATTTAGTTCTTGGGCCAGAGATGATCAGGGATACAGAAGAGAGAATCAGAGTTGTGCAGTGGAATCTAAAAGTGGCTAAGGATAGCCAGAGTTCTTATGCAAATCTAAAAAGAAAAGATATTCGATTTGAGGTCAGGGAAAATGTATTCCTCAAAGTGTCAACTTGGAGGAAAGCGTTGAGGTTCGACACGAAAGGTAAGCTTAGTCCTCATTTCATTGGGCCGTTCTAGGTTTTGGAGAAGATTGGTCCGGTAGCCTATAGGTTGGCTTTACCGATGGAGTTGGCTAGGATGCATGATGTCTTCTATGTCTCCATGCTTCGATGGTACCAATCAGATCCGTCACATCTGTTATCAGTTCAGGACGTTCGGATTCATTCAAATTATTCATATGATGAGCAACCAAAGGCCATTATAGCTCAAGAAGTGAGACAGTTGAGAAGCTAGCAAGTTCCTCTGGTTAAAGTTCTTTGGCAGCATTATGGGGTTAAGGAAGCAACTTGGGAGCGAGAGGCAACAATGAGGGTTCGATATATGCAGTTGTTCAGTGCTGGTGAGAATTTTGAGGACGAAATTCTTGTTAGTATGGGAGAGTTGTCACACCCCGCTTTCCACCTGGCAGTTTGAGCCATGCTTGTCTGTGTGTTTGTGAGTGTTCTAGCATGTGATGTCTTAGTTTGGGCCATATTACATGAGTTGTGGGCTTAGGTGATTGTGTTATGTGTGGAGGTTATGAGTGGTCAAGTTCCACCAACTCACAAGAGGACAAGTGGCAAGGGTTAGAAAGGGGTATATAAAGGCAAGGGAAGGGAAAAGAAGAGCAGCACTTTGCTCTAACTCTTCTGTTCTCTTTTCTTTGCCGCCACCTCCTTCTCCTTCATTTTCTTCTTTCTCCTTGTTCCATCTTGTAATCTCTTC
Organism: Excoecaria cochinchinensis; assembly: GCA_947683425.1. Lineage (NCBI taxonomy): Eukaryota > Viridiplantae > Streptophyta > Magnoliopsida > Malpighiales > Euphorbiaceae > Excoecaria > Excoecaria cochinchinensis. The sequence continues at coordinate 148,173 of CANTUQ010000024.1, read as the reverse complement.
CTTTGGTCAAGCTTTTGGTGAAAATTAATCAGCTCCAGAGTTGTTTCGGTAAGATCTGTTGGGATTTCTCTTCTTCTTCTTCTTCTTTTCTCTAGATCTTGTTGGATGTGTTTTTAATCTAAGGTTTTTATTTGGGTGATTTTTGGGTTTCTTGGTTTAGAAGAGCCTCCTCATGATCCCAAAGGGAAAGAGAAGGCTAGCAGGAGCAAAGATCGCAACTTGGAGCATATGGTTTTTCCAGGTTTGGGAATTTATGTGTTTTGGATGCATTTCTCTTGGTTTTGTGTCCTTGGTTGATCTTCTGGAAATTGTTATTAATGAGGTGTTTGTGAGTAAATGTTTTGAGGTTTAGTGGATTAAAGTTGTGTTGTAATGCTTGATGCGATGAGAATGCTCGCTCTGGGGTAAGCTGGTTTTTGTTAGATTTCATACTGTTCTGTAGAATTTTTGCAAACTTGGAATGCAACTCTATTATGAGCGTGCCGATCGGCACAAGCGTAACAGAGATTGGTGGTTCCAGGTCCTGATCGAGCACCTTACTGCTAAATGGGAGATAAGCTATTCTATCCGAGCTGTTATCTTTCGATCAGTAGTATAACGAGCACTATGTTGTGTACCAGAATGGCAACTGGGCATTTCCGAACGGAAAGCCCCAAGTGCGTAGCCGATCGGGAGCGCAACAGAGAGTTGAGTATTTGTCTTTATGCTTGGTCTTCTGGCCAGTGTTGAGAGCGCGACTCTTGTTGCGATTGTGACAGTGATCCTCAGTTTGACCTGTCCTTCTAAAATGTATTTCCTATCCATTTTGCATGGGTTACTACTATTACGGGAATATAAGCCTGCTTTATATGCATGATATGATGATTTCTCCGTGATAACTATGCTATGAGATGAAATGTGAAATGAATTATGTATGATCTATGAGAGTCAATTTAGTGGATAGTTAGGCATGCCTAATAGAGTTCTGAAGCTACAGCCCCTATGTGTTTCGGACCCTGATCAGGTCCCTATTTGGGTCCTCGCGATCCTCTATGCATTTGGATCTTGTTTAAGATCCCCTATGCGAAAGTGTCTTGAATGCGAAAAATAAGAAGTTGCTTTTCGAACCGTACCCATGGGTACCCCTCCCTTTTGCATTTGCTCGTTATCCACTATTGTGAGTCAGCAGGTGTTGTGTTATGTTTTGTTATGTTCTGTTATACTTATGCGAATGTGAATTTTCGAATGGATGTGAATATACGCCCATGAAGCTATGTGAACTTCAATGAATGAATGAGCTCAAGTTATGATTTAGATATACATATATGTATATGTGTAAGTATGTGTTGTGCTTTGGTAACCGTTGTGAATGGCCGTCCATATTATTGTTGTTTGTTTTTCCCCACTAAGCGTTATCGCTTAGCACGGGTGTTTCATCCATGCAGGTGTAAAAGGTGATTAGCTTTTGGGAGAGTCGCTGCAAGTCAAGCCAATACAGAGAGTCTGATGTTAGGATCTAGCATTTTGTAATATGATTCTTTTGTAGTTGTGAACTCTCATTTATAATATTCTTTTGTTCAGTTTTTGCTCTGTATTTTTGGGAAGATGTAATTATCATTGTTGTATATCCGATTGGTTTGTAATGATATTATTATGTTTATGAATGAATGATCATTTCTACTTTTAAGTTTTATTTTTGCTACTTTTATGTATATTATGAGTTTGTCAGGGCATGGCATTCCGATCGGGATGTGCGTGGCTCTCTGGTCGGGGAGGTTACGTTGTATCTCTATTGGGGTGTTATATGCATGCTAAACATATGCAAAGAATTATGCATTACATGTATAAAAACATTATGTGCACAGGATTTGCGTAAAGAATTGCATATGTGACATATATACATAGTTCATGCATGTGTGAATGCATGTTGGGCATCGCGAAAGGCTATGCACGTGTAAAGTTATGCAAAAAGATAAGCAAAAGATTATACACGCGAGATGCACGTGGTATGCGAAAATGTATAGACCACATCCTAGGTGACTAAGGGATTCGTTGAGGGTATTGCTTATACTATCTGATGCCCCAGTGATCTAGAAAAGTATCATCTTGGCTTAGGAATTCTGACCCATAATCCTTTTAGAGAAAACTGTCCCGTGTGCATCTTTGCCCCCAGGTCAATGAGCATATGCCTTTTGCCATAAACTGTATAGCATTTTGCCCCCAGCACTTTGACCCATGTCCGTCATTATGCACTATTTGCATAAAGGGAAGTTATTCATACCACCTTATCGCTCCAGGAATTAGAAGTCGTTGTTTGAAGGTAGTGCGTTCCTTGTAGATTTTCACACTAGCTTTTCTTTGTGTGAAATGCGTCCCTTTGGGGATTTTCACATAACCCTATGCCTAATTTTTTCCTGAAATGGACCCAACCCACTCCAACGGCTTTATTCATTTTATTTTTTTTAGGACAGACTGCCTGCTTCCAGGTTTCCACCCGACCCTTTGATGTAACTTTTGCTTAGAGAGCCAATTGCGGTTTTCATCTCTAGCGACCCTTTTTTTTTTTGAAGACTCTCCTATCTTTCGGTATGGCTATGAGAAAAGCTGAATCAACTATTAGGACCCCACTTCTAGAGTGATCAGTGGTCAGTAGTTGTATTCATTTGTATCTCCCGACGAAGGTGCTACTAAACTGGGTGAGGTGGCAGATGAAGACATCGGCTTCATGTGACCCTCGCTCCTCCTTTTTGCCGTGACTCTGGATGGTTCTTCATGATATGTCCCGTTGTGTGGGCTTCATGAGGCTTCCTTATACATTACCACCCACTGTGCTTGACAGTTCGAAGGGATTTAAGATATAGTGAGGCAATTCCTTATCTTTCCAAGGTGCCACCTTATCTTTAGCCTTCACCTCCAAGTACCCTAGCCTTTGGATACAGCTACCTGTAAAGACTATTACACCACAAATTGGAGATCGGACCTTTGCTTCTTACGAGGGCCAACAAAAGGTGGGTGCTAAGTCTCGTATTAATAACCAGGCCTATTGACTTAGACATCTGGCCGATGAGAGCAGTAGCAGAGTGTAGTCATTTAGATTCATACATTCAATGAAGAATAATGTTCCCCTTTTTATATTGAGTTTTAATTTAAAAATTTCATCCTTTTTCAAAACTGTATTGCATCTCATTAGAACCTTAGATCTGTGCTATGTTGGTCCCTCTTTTGACCCCGGTGCGTTCTCGAAGCACGACCCTACGTTCACTCAATGTAGGGAAGTGTTAAGGATAATCACCAGCCCCAGCCTCGTACCATCATGGTATATTAAATGGAGACCCGATCGGTCGTTACACTCATGATGACCTAGGCCCGTTGGCAGGCACCATGCTTGGGTAGCCTTAAAGTATCATCACCTTTGCTAAAGCTCATGTAGTGGAAATAGTTACTTCCCCTAAGTGGTAAGAACCTTAATATTATGCTTGCTGTATGGATCATTATCTATTGGACAAACCAAGATAATTTGATTGGTCACCGAATCAAAGGCTTTCATACCCCGATAGGCCCAGGTCAACTTATTTGGACTGCCTAAATGCATAATGATCGTAACCCATGCGCTTGTGCATTAGTTAGAAGAGGTTATGCTGCCGGTTTTCCACCGTGCACCATACGCGTCCATCAGGCCCCCTGTTGACCCATGGGCCAATCCCACCTAGGAAAGAGACTAGGACCTCATGTGCGGGAGTAACAAGGTTATAAGGACCTATGTGCTTGCATGTGATCCGTGGATGTTTCATAGCACGATCATGCATATTCATGTCATTCATGCATAAATAAAATTTTTTATTTCCACCCTATGTATACATCCTATTTTTTTTGCATATAATTATTACATGTACACATCATCCTGTGTATAATTTTTCAAATGTTTTCACATGTATCATTGTATCCTCTTTTAGCCACTGTATACCATTTGTTGCATTACATATTATTCATGCATCATTCTAACTCTTTAATCTTTCAACCATCAAAGACCACTTTCCTAGTTGGTTAGGGTTCCGGTAGCTGCATTATTGGAGGGTTTCTATTAAGCAACCAAAATCAAAATCAAAGAGCAATTAACAGGCATTCAGAAAATCTTCAGAAATGGCCAATTCATCGAGAGAGGTATATACAACACGAGCCATGATCACCGAAGAAGTGGGCAGACGGCTCGAAGAATTTGAGAACAAAATGATGGCTATGATGGCAACAATGGCCCAGCCTACTACACAGAACCCAACTGCTCCTCCTATGAGACAATATGAATAAGAGGAGTCTAGAGAAGACCCACTTGAGGAGAGTCACCTGCCACTGGTGAACTTAAGGGCTACCATACTGGGGGCCCAGAGAAGAGAGATAACTCATGGAGTAGAGGATGATTTGGGAGAGGATGAATATGAAAAACCCCTGTCAGTTAGAGGGAAAGTACCCCAAACAGAAGAAGCCATTTGGAGAAAAATGGAAGAGAAGTTTGAGGCGATGTCTCGGGTGCTGATGATGGGAAAAAGGATGAACCCCGAAGATAAGGAGCTAGAGCGAGAGGATCTAGTTCCTCTGAATTTCAAACTACCTGATGTTTCGAAGTTTGACGTTACATTGGACCCCACCGCACACATCAAGCAGTACTCCCTAGTAATGAAGGGTACTACATTGACAAAGAGGCAAAAGATAGAGTACTTCTATTTGAGTTTAACAGGTCCTGCGGTGGACTGGTATCATGGACTGGATAGGAGAACTAAAGAAGATTGGGATCTACTGACGGAGGAGTTCCTTAAGCAGTACAACTACATTACAAGAATAGAGGTCTCTCTGAAGGATCTAGAGCTACTTTAACAGAAATTGGGAGATTCATTCCATTAGTACCTAACCCGATGGAGGAACCGGGTAATGGAGATGAAGAGAAAGCCTGATACCCCAAATCAGATCAGGTTATTTATTAGGAATGCCAGACCATATTTGAAGGAGACACTCAAGTTAAAGGGATTAAGAGATTTGGAATCCCTTAAAGATATAGCCATCGAGGCAGAAGGGGAGCATTTAGCACGGAAGGCAATTGTCGCCAACTATGGTTATGGCGGTACAAAGTCTAAAGGGGGCTCTAGCAATAATAATGAGAATGATGGTGACCAGAGGGCTGAAGTATTGGTCACTGAGACAGCCGTGCACTGCGATTCCAACTTAGGTAAACCATTATCCTGGTATCTTGATCATTTCACCAAAGAAGGGAGATTGCAACCACTGTCGCCAAGGCCAGCCACAAGCCAAGGACGGCCAGGACATAGAGCGCACTGGTATTGTGCATATCATCAGTACACAGGGCATAAAATACATTATTATCGCGTTCTGAGAGAGTGCATACAAAATGGGTTGACACTGATCGGATTCCAAATCCGAGGAAGAAGAGGAAAAGATAGAACAATTATCATCAATCTTGGGGACACGGTCCAGAGAAGGGGAGCCTGAGGTGTCAGAAGATTTTCAAGCAATTTGTGTTGGCAAGAACAGAAAGTGATTAGCTATCCATAATGTTCTTTTTATCTTTGAACTATTTAATAATGACATTTTAGATTCATTAATAAGATGAATGTTTTTGCTTACTTGTGTTATGTCTCTTTTGATTTCACTATGCATAATCATGATCGTAACTCATTTAACATTGATTCAATTAATGCCATTCCATTTAATCTCAGAACTTTGGGGAACTTAAAGAAAATATTGATAGCATCTAATGCAACTCTTGAAGCGAGATCAAAATTTGAGAGAATTAAAACAAAATACGAAAAAGTCTTTGCCTGGACGTATAAAGACATGCTAAGAGTTGATCGCGGAATCACCGAGCACGCTATTTCAAATATCCCAGTCATGGACCAACCATGTAGAAGCTAAGAATGAATGAAACTGGAAGGGGTAGAAAAGATCTAAAGGAGGAATCAACAAGCAGAAGCGAAGCCAAAATTTCTTGTCGAAGTTCAACGCCAGACTTAGTTAGTCGATATTGTCCCACATCGAGAGGAGGAGGAGTGCGTGTACGCGTAGACTATCAGGATTTAAGCAAAGCTTGCCCAAAAAAAAAAGAAGAACATAAAAAAACAAAAAAAAAATGAGGGAGAAGGAAGGAAAAGAATCAATATGTAGATCTGAAAAAAAAAAAAGAGAAAAGAGAAACTATTTGGAGGCAAGCTTTGTTCAAATCCGGTTGACCTACACATGCCCGTACTCTGCCACTTTTCTTGACTTCCAAGAAGGACCAAAAGGGTTATATTGACTTACAATGGAGACGGGTTGCTCGAGCATAGGAATAGACATCATAGGGAGGTGTGCCCTATGGCCTCCAACAGACAAGGTCATCAAAGTAAATCTAATATATCGATATGGTCTCCCACACCACCTAGGGTTCAAGGGCGAAAGGACGATTATGGCTAAAGCTAGGAAGTTGCTCTAGAGGTATGAGAGACTGTATTGCCCTCAAACCAATAGGGCAGGAGAGACTGCTAATAAGAAGATCTTGATCAAGATGGCTCGAAACAACAAGGATTGGTCAGAGAACTGGCCTTTTGCACTTTGAGGCTAGAGAACCACCATCGAAACCTCTACAAGAGTCACCTCTCAGTTCTCAAGACATAGGGAAAAAACAATATGGTCGATTAAAATAGAGCTCAAATCTTTAAGAATTGTCAAAAAAGCCCAAATTTTGGAAGTCGACAGAGAACAGCAACGGCAGCAGCAATTGAACAAGTAAGACAAGGACAGGTCACGGTATTATCACCACAGTCAGATATATCAGAAAATATTCTGCTTGATCATTTGGAAAGATAACAACAAAGCATCCTATGCAAGAGGGAGATTCAATTGTCAAGCAAATGAGACCAGGTGTTTCGGGCATACGGGATAGGTTTAGGCTAACATGAGAGGACCCCTTGTTCTTCAGAGATTGCATCTAAGACAGCAGCAATAGGCAACGATGAAGATGGCTTCAAGAATTGATCAACGTCGACAGACTCAAGGAGGTCCATGGCTAAAGACTAAAAATTAAAAGAAGAGAATAAAAGCTCCATGGGTCGAAAATAAAAAAAAGGCAGACTTGCTAAAAATGGGCGCCTCGTCAGGGTGAAAACCGAAAAAGGGCACCTTGGGCAAAAATTGGAGGCTTGAGAGAAAATGTCCAATCAAGAAAACCCGAGAGGGCTGATTGGAGACAGGAGTTTGATGCTTACAAAATATACTCTGAGATTAGATGTAGTTTTGCATTTTGAATCAATGTTAGATAATTATCATGTATAGAGAAATTATACCAAAATGTACATAATGTTTGCAAATACACGTGTTCATTATTTTCTAGTTCATTTATAAAAAGAGAAATGTTGTTCATTGATGAATGCATTAAATCTAAATGACTACGCTCTGCTACTACTCTCACCATCCAAATGTTTAAGTCGATGAGTTCTATTATCAGCTGCAAGACTAATAACCTACCTTTTGAATGCATTAGTGGGAGTAAAGGAACAATCCCCGATAGATGGTATAATAGTCTTCATCGGCAGCTTGCCTAGAGGCCATGATGTATGGAAGTCATAACCAAAGATAAAGGCCCATCCTAGAAAGATAGCGATGCCTCGCTATATCGTTAATCCCTCTAAACTATTGAGCACCATGGGCAGTAATGTAAAAAGCAGCCCCATGAAGCCCTAAGGAACCTGATCCTTATTCGCCACCTCACCCAATCTAGCAACACATTCAAGGGAATGCAATTGATGCCTAGAGTGAAATGCCTCAGTGAATAACTACCGATTACTCTAGACAGGGGCTCTAATAGTAGCTTCGACTTTTCTTGCTGTCATACCATCTTAAAAAAAAAAGGCCGTTAGAGATGAAAACCGTAACTGGTGCTCTAAGCAAAAGTTAGGCTAAAGGGTAGGGTGAAAACCTGGGAACAGGCAGTCTGTCCTACAAAAAAATGAAATGAAAAAATGTCATTGGAGTGGGTTGGGTCCATTTTAGGCAAAAATTAGGCACAGGGTTATGTGAAAATCCCTAAAGGGACACATTTCCCACTAAGAAAAGCTAGTGTGAAAATCCACAAGGGACGCACTACCTTTAAAACAATGACTTTTGAAGCCTAGAGTGATAAGGCGGCATTACTCCAATTAAATTTCCTTTAGGCAGGTGTTGCATAATGCAGAACTTGATTCAGAGTCGTAGGGGCAAAATGCTCGTTAACCGGGTGGAAAAGATACGTACGGGTTAGTTCTCCTTAAAAAGATTATGGGTCAGAGTCCGTAAAGCCAAGACAACGCTTTTCTACATCCTTGAGAGCATCAGACAATGTGGACAGCCGAGCAGTACCCTCAATGAATCCCTTAACCATCTGGGATGTGGTCTATTCATTTTTGCATATCACATGCATGTCACATGCATTCAGTCTTTTACACGTATAGATATGCACACACAACCCTTGTACATTAAACCTTTGCATGTATTTTATGTATATAGTTTTGTATGTATATTTCACACACTTAATTCCATATGCACACACAATATTTTGTATATGTTGCTGTGTACATGACTCAGAAGGAAAGGATCGAATAGACCTCATGAGCAAAGATGATCCAAGGGATGGGTTCAGCTCAACATTATCGGTCACTGTATCCGGCATAAAGTCAGGTGAATATGTACAGAGGTGGAACGCCCAAAAGAACCAGCCTATTCGAGCACACCATGCTAAGGGCAATCAGGAATCACACAAATCTACAGAAAAGAAGATCCTTTGAGAAGTCAGACTACACACACATACTTCAGTTGGAGGCAATTAGACGCAAAAGTGGGCCGGGGTACAGTTTCAGCTCTACATTGGCGCTCATTCATGCCGAACAATCAGATCAAGATGAAGCCCTCACAAGAATGGAATCTCGCGGACCTGCTCCCAAGAAGACATTTAAAAGAGTAACCTATTCATGCACACCATGTCGGGGACAATCGGGTAAGTTTCTCTATCATAAGATGTATGCTCACACACATCATACGAAGTGTACAAAATCCAAATTCAAATGTACAAAGAATACAACTCTTAAAAAAAAACACAAAAACAACAACAACAACAAAAAATAAAACCGCACAAAACAAAAAGAAGAAGATATTTTCAAGGCCTTAAAAATCCAACATACTGTAAAAATTCAAATGCATCCAAAGTGTAAAATTCCAAGAAAGAAAATCCCAAAACAAAAACAAAAATAGAAAAATCGCCAAAGACAGGGAAACCTATCCGCCTGCTGGCAGGCAGCCAAAACTTCAAATATAATTTTCCTCTAAGGAGGCTCAAACCTTTTTTTTCCTCTCTGGAGGCTCAAATATAATTTTCTCTCTAGAGGCTCAAATATAATTTTCCTCTGAGGAGGTTCAAACCTATTTTTCCTCTCTGGACGCTTAAATATAATTTCCTCTCTGGAGGCTCAAATATAATTTCCTTTGAGGAGGCTCAAATCCAATTTCCTCTCTGGAGGCTCAAATATAATTTCCTCTCTGGTGGCTGAAAATCAAAGTCTCTCAGTGAGCATCAAAGTCTCTCAGTGAGCAACAAAGTCTCTCAGTGAGCGTCAAAGTCTCTCAGTGAGCGTCAAAATCTCTCAGTGAGCGTCAAAGTCTCTCAGTGAGCACAGATTTTTAAAATCTCCCTGCAAGCATAGAGCCCTCTTAAGAGACGCACAGGTCTTCCCAAGCAGGAGACCCCAATAGAGATAATAGAGGAATCGGTATCTAGGGAATAACTAACCGTCCTTCAGGGGTGCACCCATCTGACATCGCCCCCAACAGGCATGTACTGCCATAGGTATGCATCTCTTTTATATATCCTGCACATTTGCTTTTCCCTTTTTGCAAAAAAAAGAAGAGGTTCAAGATAAACACCGACGCTAGAACAAATCACAACAGGGTTCTGGTTAGAGAATACCGCATCCCACAGATACCGTGCAAGCCGAGTTGAGGCTAGCGGAACAGATCAGCCACCGTGCACGATGAGACGAGAACAGTGGGGCACACACGATAGAACAGATCATAACGGGACTGTGGTTAGAGAATACCACATCCCATAGACACAGTGCAAGTCAAGATGAGGAGAGTGGGACATACCAGCCACCGTGCATGCCGAGACGAGGACAGCGGGGCACGCGCGATAGAATAGATCGCAAAGAGGTTGTAGTCAGAGAGTACTACATCTAACAGACACCGTACAAGCCGAGATAAGGCTAGCGGGATAGATCAGCCATCGGGCATGCCGAGATGAGGACTGTAACACCCCCTACTCATACGTAGGCGATCCCATCCGGTAAGGAGTGAGATGCCGTATGGGCAAAGGTGCCACCACACAGAAACAGGATATACATACATTCAAACATAAACATACATACCGAAATACAGGGTAAAACAATTTTATAAAACCATAACACAACTTGTAACACCCCCTACTTATACGTAGGCGATCCCATTCGATAAGGAGTGAGATGCCGTATGGGCAAAGGTGCCACCAAGCAAAAACAGGATATACATACATTCATACATAAACATACATATCGAAATACATGGTAAATAAAATTTTATAAAACCATTCATGAAAGGAGCTGATCATGCATTAATATAATGGAAAACATTACATTACTATTTGATCAACCCAAAGGTACAAAAGATAATTACATATTCAAAAATATACATATACATATGTGGAAGCTATTACAAAACTAATATAAGAGAGTTCTATACAAAAAGAATCTTCTAAAACTACAAAAGATCAAGTCCTAAACTAAACTCTGCTGTGTTGGCTTGGCAGTGATGACTCTCCCAAGGCAGTATGCACCTGCATGGGTAGACACACCGTGCTAAGCGATAAACGCTTAGTGGGGAAACACACATATGAAAATGGACGGCCATTCACAATGGTCGTCAAACAAAACACATTCAAGTGGCATAATTCGAAATACACATTAGGTATAAATACGAACATGCAAACACAAATAGTCACACATTAGATAATACATAATTGCATTCATATTCACTCATCATGGTACACATTCGGATAAAACATTCTCATAATTTCAAAACAGTTCAAAGTAATTAAGCACCTACTAACTCGAGGTAGTGGATAATGAGTGAACGGACAGTACTTTACGGGTACGAATCCATTACTGACAGTACCTTACGAGTACGAATCACAAACCATTTACTTTGTCATTTACAAAACATTTTATTAAGGGACCTTAAACAAGATCCAAACACATTTAAGGGTTCGCAAGGAACCAAACGGGGACCTGATCGGGGTCCAAACTGAATTGAGGCTGCAGCTATAAGACTCTATTAGGCATGCCTAACTATCCACTAAACTAACTCTAGCAGGTTATGCTTAATCCATTCAATTCATTCCATAATATCCCAAAAACGTATATATATATATACATACATATAAGCATATTCATATCATGGACTCGCATTCGTATGATTCATAAGTTAACAGATATAAGACTTATAGTCGCCAAAAGAAACTAGAGTTTGAAACCACACACACACCAAGGAAAAACTCATTCAGCAAAACAAGGCTATCGCGCTTGCGATAGAGACCATAGTCTCATCGCTGCGTGCGCACGACAGACTTCGCGATCGCGGGGAGGAGAAAAAAGCCTGACTCTATCGCGCTCGCGACCCTATCGCGAACGCGACAGAGAGCCTAAACATCGCTATCACGGGCTCGCAATAGATCGCTTGCTCGCAACAGCAAAGGCCAGCATTGCGCTCTATCGCGATATCGACACCGTCGCGCTCGCAACAGAGAGCACACAACAGCTTTTGCTATCGCGAGCTCGCGACAGGGTCACGTGCTCACGACAGCACATCCTAAGATCACCGGTCTGTGTCGCGGGTAGGTCGAGCGCGTGCGAGGGCTGCTTTCATCGGGCTCTATCGCGACCTCGCGACAGAGTCGTGAATTCCAGCCCTTACACGAAAAATCAACAGAAATTATAAGTTCACAACACCCAAAACCCAAACCGTTCAACTCAAATCACCTCTTACCTCAAATTGGGCTTCCCAAACACCATAAGCAACGCAATATAACATATTTCAACCATCAATTCGCATCAATTTATCAATTTACACAAATAACATCTCAAGAATCACAAAATCTAGCAATTGCAGCACAACTCATTCAACTTGCAATCACTTCAATAAATCCACATTTTATACATAATCATTTATCACAATTAATAACCCATAACATGCATACCAATTTGAGTCCATTTACACAGCCAAAATCTAGTATTTCATACACATGCACATATGAACACAAGAACATCAAAATCTCATAAAATTCCCAAACCTTCTCTCCTTAGCTCCAAATTTAATGAGCTCCACTAAATCTAGCCTTCTCCTTGCCTTTCGGGTCATGGGGAGGCTCAACTAACCACAACCCATCAAAACACACAACAAAGTAACTCTAGATTAAAAACCCAAACCCAGAAAAATATGAAGAAGATGATGAACCAATTGAAGAAAAGAAGAACAAATGCAATAGACTTACCTCTCAAATGCTAAAGGATGATCAATTCCCACTAACTAGCCTTGATTCCAAGGTAGGGTTCTTAGAGGAAGAGGAAAGGAAGAAGAAGAGAGTGAGGGGAAAGGGGAAACGGGAAATGAAGGTAGCCACCGCCCATCCCACTCTTCTCTTTCCTTTTTCTTTTTCTTTTCCTAACCCTAGACAAGTGTCACTTCCCTATTAGTGGGATTTGATCACACGCACCCAAAGTACATGCATCACCTGCACACAAAACTCTCCCAACTAATGCATACCCTACAAATGTGTGAACACACACACTCTAGCACAGCCCAATAAACACATCCTACAAATATTTGTGTAAGCACACCCAAGTGCAACCCAACTAATTCACACCCTAACACCACACATGCACCCATATGCTAACAAAACTCTCAAAACATATATTTCTACCAACAATGCCCTTATGACATGCCAAAACTCATACAATGCACATGCACAATCATGGCTCATACTACTATGGGACAAACGGGGTGTGACAATGCCTTTAGGCACCTTTGAGGTATTTTTGAGTCGCCACCCAATTTACAAGAAATTGAGAAAGGTATCTAACCTCTTATCGGTCTAGACCAGAGATTGGTGTTCAGAACTTCATTCTTATTTATGCTTTGCTTAATAAATGAGTTTTTAATTTCCTGAAATCCTATCTCTTTTCTCACATGATTTATGCATTTCATTAAAGCGCACTACAAGCACTCAAAAGCAATAAAGGAAAGCAATAAAGAAAGTGATAAATAAAGTAATAAAGGAAAGCAATAAATACATCAAGCACACAATTATAAGTAATTTTGGAGCGGAATACAACCCCAATAAAAGGATATGTAAATTGGGACGAAATACAATCCCAAATGAAAATTAAATAATATTACCCCAAAATTAAATACAAGGGCCCAAAGGGAAATACATGAATATAAATTTAAACAAACTAATAAAATCAAAAATAAGAAAAACATACATAAATCGGGACATTTGTTTGGTTTAGGGACGTCAGTTCCTTCGCGTTTAATTAAAGAGGGCTCGAAGAGTTATTTGATTGCTATTTTGAAAAAAAATCGGGATGAGTGATCCCATTTTTGGAGAAAATTAAATCTTCGTTTTATTGTGACATTTTACATTTCTTGGCAAAAATGAGGGACATTGGTCGCAATTTTATTAGTAAAAATTCCAATTTAATTTTAAAAATACTTTTGTAATTTTTTTTATCTCACGCGTGATGTGTTCTCCCATGCATGGAGGCCCACCCGAGAGGTCATGGAAATGCTCACACAATGCGACTCAAATTAAATTTCAGACAGAAAAAATAATATTAAAAATATTAGTAACAATTCTAAAAATTAATCAAATAAAGTAAAAATAAATATAGAACATGTTAATTTAATGTACAAATGTTTACATGTGAAGGAAATAAAACAAATCATGCAAAAACCTAAGGTTAATGACAAAAATGTAAAAGGAATAACAACGACAATAAATATGGCATCAAAATAATAACAATCAAAGATAATGATGATAATCACAAAATGATAATAATGATAATGGCATAATAATAAGAATAATGACATAATAACAATAATAGTAATAATAATTGTAGTAATATAAGATAATAATAACAAAATACAGTAATAATAATAATAATAATCATAACAGAAATTACAATAGCAAAAATTATAAGAATAAATGATGGTAGTACAAAATAAATATGAAATAATGATACTAACACAACACCATGCAATAATAATAATAATAATAATAATAATAATAATAATAATAATAATAATAATAATAATAATAAAATTAATAATAATAATAATAATAATAATAATAATAATAATAGTAATAATGATAATAAAAATAAGACAATAATAATAATAGTAAGAATAATAATAATGATATGTAATGGAAATAATGAAAGCAGCAGGAGCATATTAAAAATAGTAATAATAATAAAAAAGGGGGGAAAGCCAACAATAAAATAAATATGATGATGATGATGATGATGATGATGATGATAATAATAATAATAATAATAATAATAATAATAATAATAATAATAATAATGGCAATGGGAAGTCTTAAAGAAATCAAATTAAAACAAAAAAATAATATATCAATAGTAATGTCAACAGATAAAAATGCTAAAAATAAATGATAGACATGAACAAAAATTAATGAGAACAGTTCCAAAAAATGTTTACCCTCAGAATTTTATAGATTGGAGAAAAGCGGTGTTTGGATCCGTCCTCCTTGTCGAAATTTCTGGCGATAAATACTTGAAGAAAATATGAAAATTTGAGTTTAAAAATAGGCTAACTCAAGAAAATATTTTTGATCAAAATATTTTTGGTGGATGATTGAGCAAAGGAAATTTATTTTTCAGACTCAAACCATCCGAGAACTAAAAATGTTCTTGAAGAAAAGAAGAAGAAAAGTTAAAGCCATTGAAATTCTTAATATTTTTGCTTTTCAAAACCTAAGGCTGCTCTTGTTTCTTGAGAGAAAACTCCCTCTTTTTTCTGTGTAAAAATGCAGCTCCCCCTATAAAATGAAGACCAATCTTCATTTTGTTTCCTGGTTTGTCCCAAAATGGGAAAAGACAAATGCTCTTTTATTTTTAGTTACCCAAAAATTACACAAAATCATGAAAGAAACGGGAAAAGAAAAAAGACTGGAAATTGCAGGTGAAAACAACCACGCGTGGAGGGGCAAGCATGCCTGCAGGTGGAACCCCGCGAAGCATGCCCCTATGGGCTATGGGCGTGCGTCACGGCAGGCGAGGAGCGACCGGGGGTTGCGCTCCTCATGGCTGGCGAGATGCGCCCTTGGGGCGCGCACCTTGTTGCAGGCGAGGCACGCGCGCCCTCGGTGATGCACAGCCCTCGCGGCGTGCGCGCTTGCAGGTGCAGCCTGCACGTATGGCACGCAAAAAGAGACTACAAAATAAAATAAAAATAAAAATAATATTTTTTAAGGGAATCTTCGACAAGGAAAACATCATTTTCGACACCTTTACTTGTGGCGAGCATCATTTTCATCATCGGGTAATCCTGATCTTGGACCACCTCGGGACCCAGTGTGTACATTTGACCCCAATTTTGGGGAACCTAGAGCTTAGGTGCCTGGGTGAACAAAAATTCATAAAAGAAAGGAAAGAAGCGCGTACCTGAGGTGGCTGTCTTCCCGGACTGGCTGAAGTTGTTGCGGGTAGTTACCATCTGTTCAGCGACGTGTTAACCCCTGTTGCTTTGACATCAAACCTGTGCGGTGTCTAGCCTTATTAATCTGGTCTGTAATTGAGCTTGATGCGGTGTCTAACCTCTTCCGTTGTGGCATCTAACCTGTTCGGTGTATAGCCCCAGCCGTGTCAATATCTAACCTATTGTTGCAGAAATCCTCATGGATTGAAAGGATTTGGAATATTTTAGAAAAAGCTCAAAACTACGAAGGATAATGCTCCGAAGAGACTGAGAATGCATTGGAAAAAGGACTTTAAAATGATAATGCTCTGAAGAGACTGAAAATGCCTTGAAGAAGGATTTAAAGATAATTCTCTGAAGAGACTGAGAATTCATGAAAAAGGACTTAAAGATAATGCTCCAAAGAGACTGAGAATGCCTTGAAAAAGGACTTAAAGATAATTCTGCAAAGAAATTGAGAATGCCTTGAAAAAGGACTTAAAGATAATGCTCCGGAGAGACTGAGAATGCCTTGAAAAAGGACTTAAAGAAAATGTTCCGAAGAGACTGAGAATGCCTTAAAAAAGGACTTAAAGATAATGCTCCGAAGAGACTGGGAATGCCTTGAAAAAGGACTTAAAGAAAATGCTCCGAAGAGACTGAGAATGCCTTGAAAAAGGACTTAAAAATAATGCTCCGAAGAGATTGAGAATGCCTTGAAAAAAGATTTAAAGATAATGCTCCGAAGAGGCTAAGAATGCCTTGAAAAGGGATTTAAAGATAACGCTCTGAAGAGATTGAGAATGCCTTGAAAAAGGATTTAAAGATAATTCTCCTAAGGGACTGAGAATGCCTTGAAAATGGACTTAAAGATAATGGCACGTAAAATGTATGTGCAAAGCTATACGCATAAATCATAATAGGGATTAATGTGCGAAAGTTATGTGTTGCAAGTAAGCAGAGATTATGTGCTTGAAATGTGCTCGAAGGATTGCATATGCAAGATATATACAAATTTCACTCATGTGTGAATGCACGTTGGGCATCGTCAAATGCCATACACGTGTAAAGTTATGCAAAGAGATGTTCGAAAAATTGTAATGTGGAATGCACGTGAGATGCAAAATTGGATAGACCACATCCTAGGTAGTTAAGGGACTCATTAAGGATACTGTTCATACTGTCTGATGCCCCCCCAAGTAACTTTCCCTTGCCCCCATGATTCTAACTCATGCACTTTCTACCTTATCACTTCAGGTATCAGAGGTCATTGGTTAAAGGTAGTGCGTCCCATGCGGATTTTCACACTAGCTTTTCTTAGCGGGAAATGCGTCCTTTTCGAATTTTCACATAACCCTGTGCCTTATTTTTTGCCAGGAATGGATCCAACCCAATCCAGCGGCTTTTATTCATTTCGTTTTTTGTAGGACAGACTGCCTGTTTTCAGATTTTCACCCTGCCCTTTGGCCTACCTTTTACTTAGAGCGCCAATTACGGTATTCATCTCTTACAGCCTTTTTTTTTGAGGTGTGGCTATAAGAAAAATTGAGGCTACTATCGGAGCCTCCTTCTATAGCAATCGACAATTATTTGCTCAAATATCTTCCCCTAAACAACGATTATATCCCCTCGCCCCCTCTGACGAAGGTGTTGTTCGATTGGGTGAGGTAGCTAACAAAGGTCAACTCCTTGTGCCCTTGGCTCTCCTTTCTATTCTCTTGTGTGGATTTCCTAAGACCACTTTCGATATCATCGCTTGTTGCATTTGAGAGTTTAGAAGGAATCAAGATGTCGTGAGGCATCCTCTATCTTTCCAAGGCAGCATCTTATCCTCAGTCTTCACCTAAGTACCATAGCCCTGGATACAGCTGCTTGCAAAAACTGTCATACCGCAGACTAGAAACTACCCCTCCGCCTCCATAGGTTTGCATAATTAGTGGGTGTTTAGTCCCACATATGATAACAGGGCCCATCGACTTAGGCATCCAGCCAATGAGAGTAGGAGCAGAGTATAGCCATTTAGATTTCACACGTTTAATAATGAACGGTGCTTCTCTTTTTATAAAAGAACTAGGAAATGATGAGTACATGAGTTGAACTGCTTTTGTTTTATGTAGTTGCACAGACGGTGTGCATTTCAGCGTGATTTCTCCATACATAATCACAATTTAACATAGATTCAGAATGCAGAATTAAATTTAATCTCAAAATGGATCTTGAAAGCTTCAAAACTCCTATTTCCAATCAACCCTCTCGGGTTTTCTTGATTGGACATTTTCTCTCAAGCCTCTAATTTTTTACGAGGATGCCTTTTTTCAATTTTCATCCTGACAAGGCGCCAAATTTTAGCAAGGCCGCCTTTTTTCGATTTTCAAACCCGCGGGGCTTTTATTCTCTTCTTTTGATTTTTAGTCTTTACCCATGGACCTTCTTAAGTCCATCGATGTTGATCGATTACCCGAGATGATCTCCATTGCTGTATATTAGAATTGTTACTCTCTTGTATACCAATCTCTTGAGAACAAACCTTCATATGTTGGCCTGAATTTACCTTGTATGTCAAGGATACTTGGTTTCATTTGCCTAGCGACTGAATCTCCTCCTATCTAGGGAGTGTTTCCTGACCTTCTTTCCAAATGGTCGAACAAGTATTTTCTGATAGACTCGACTGTGATAATAAGCCTACGAAACAACTTGGGCAAGATCTCCTTGACATTCTTGTTAACACCCCCTACCGCCCCATTAGCATTGAGGGAAAAATGGAGAGGACTTGTGATGCTTGATGATATACTTCTAGAGCGACTCCGTAGCTTTAGGCATAGACTGCCTTTCCGTCCTTGAACCCTATGTGGTACGAGAGACCAATCAACATATCAGATTTCTTTCGATGAACCTGTCCATACCCCGAGCGTCAACTTTCCTGATGGACCCAGCTTCTGTCTACTTAGTGAAATAGGCGATAGCAACCATGGTGGACCTATGTCCGTTGGAGTCCGTAAGCCGCACTTCCCCTAACATGTATATTCCCAAAACTTCGAGCAATTCGTATCCATTATAGATCAATAGAACCCTTTCGGTCCTTTTTGGTAGCCAAGAAGAATGATAAAATACAGGTATGTGTAGATCAACGGGATTTGAACAAAGCTTGACCCGAGATAACTGTCCCTTTCCCTATGTCGATGATCAATTTTTTTCTCTTTTTTTTTCTTTTTTTTTTGGATTTTTGTTTTATTTGTTTGTTTTTTGTTCTCTTTTTTTTTTGCATACACATTTTTCTTTCGCTACCCAATAAGCTTCGTCCAAATCCTGATAGTTTACACACACTCGCACTTCTCTTCTCAACCATCGGGGATGTCGTGGATCCACCTAGTTGGGCATTGCGCTTCAGTAAAAATTTAGCCCCGGTTCTGCTTGTGGATTCTCCCTTTTAACCTTTCATGTCCCTCTTGGCTTGAATCTTCTGAGCTTCTGCTTGGCTGGTTTATGATCGGGATACGCTAGCATAGCGTGTTCAACAACTTCCTAATCATCTCCAGGCATGTCTTCATAGGTCCAGGCAAAGACTTTTTATTTCATTTTTTTTATTTTCTCTTTTTTTAATTTGTCTTCAGGAGTCATAACAGTTGCTATCAAGATTTTCTTTGGGTTCCCCAAAGTTCTGAGATTAAATGAAATTGCATCATTTAAATCATTATTAAATATGAATGTGTCATGATCATGCATAATAAAATCACGAGAAAATATCACACAGATAAGTAAAACCAATCATTTCGTTTAATAGAAAACTAGAATTAAAAACATCATCTTTAAATGGTTCAAAAATAAAAAGAACGTCTGAATAGCTAACACCCTCCTGTTTCCACTAGCACAGCTGTTTTGGCCAATGGTTCATCACCATCCGTGGGAACCACCTTCATTCTCCACTTAGGTACTCAATTTGTCTTCCTCTCCTTATTTTGGTTTTCTAGATCAGACATTAATTCTTAAATACGATCTCTCAGAGGACAACAATAGTCTGTTATATGCCCTGTGTACTGGTGATATGGATAATACCAGTCTGTTATGTATTTAGGCTGTCCTTGGCTTAGGGCAGGCCTGGCTGGCAAGGGTTGTAACTTCCCTTCTTTGATGAGGCGGGTAAAATACCAAGACAATGGCCTACCTGAGATGGTGAGGTGGCATCGAGTCATTCCCATGGCTAAAACTTCTGCTGTCCCAGGTTTGCTCCCATTACCACTGCTGCTTCCTTTGCTTTCGCCCAAGGCTAAGTTTACAGGCTTAGCCATTTTGTCCAGATGTTCGGCCTCAGCTTTGATGGCTATATCTTTAAGCAACTCCCAGTCTTTGAGTCCCTTCATCTTTAGTGCCTCTCTTAGGTACGAGCTAGCATTCCTGATGAACAACCTTATTTGGTCAGAGGTATCAGGTTTTCTCTTCATTTCCATGACCCGGATTCTCCATTTAGTGAGGTACTCCTGGGATGACTCCTTGGGCCTCTACTGTAGTAGCTCTAGGTCTTTTAAAGTGACCTCCATTCTTGTGCTACAATTATATTGCTTAAGAAATTCTTCAGTTAACAAATTCCAATCCTCCTTAGACCTTCTGTCCAACCCATGGTACCAATCAACTGTTGGACCTATTAGACTAAGGCAAAAATACTCTACCTTCAGTTTCTTCATCAGTCCTGTACCCTTCATGATCAGGTGTACTGTAACAACCCAAAACAGGCCTAGTAGGAATTTGTATGCTAAGTCGGGAATTTAAGGGTATTTCAGTAATTTATGCTTGAGGAAGATTGGATAATAAGGATTTAATTGCAAAGGAATTAATTAAATAAGTTTAGAAGAGAAATGTTAGAGTGTGCTTGTAGTGTATAGATGTAGGAAATAAGTGGGTTTTTAAGAAATGATTTGGTGTGACTCAAGTTTGGTGCCTTGAAGATTTTTATTAAAGAAATGCTTGTGTGTGTATTGTGTACGGTGCAAAGAGGAATAAGTTAAAAGTGGGTTTTGTTGGACCTATAGGAGATTGCCATGTGGATGTTGGTTGGTGAGCATTAAATGAAAAGAAAGAGGAAAAAGGGAAATAGAAGAGAGAGAGAGAAGGGCAGATTTTTGCCTTGCCTTTCCCGTTCTCCTCTCTTCTTTGGTTCTTCTTTCTCATTTCTTTTCTATTTTCTGCTCATTCTCTTTCTTTGCATGTGGGTTTTCCTCAAGCTTTAAGCTAGGGTTTGTGTTGTGAAGGATTGAAGAGGTAAGTTGGGGTTTTAGGGTTCTTGTGTTTGGATTCTTCTTCCTCTTCTTCTTTTGATTTTATTTAAGCTAGGATTTTTTTAAGAGTAATTTGTGGGTTTTGGTTTTGTGCAAGCATTGGGTACCAAGAGGAAGATTAAAGGCAAAGAGAAGATTGAAGAGTGAAGATCAGTTGGGTTGTGCTTCAAAGAGGTTTGGGAGCTTGATTTCTGTATTTGAGTTCTTAGGTTGTCTTTGCCTTAATTCTCACTTAGGTTGTGGAAGTGTTTACGCTGTTTAAATTCTAGAAATTGAGTGTCTTGGCATGTATATATGAATGTATTTGTTTTGATTAATGTGTTATAAATGCATGATAAGGATTAAATTGAAGGTATGTGAGAATTGAAAGTGAAGATGCATGATTGGGTAAACTCTGTTAAGTTTTCATCTGACCTCGGCCCAATGTTTTTTTCATAAGTATAGTTGTAAATCTCTAACTCGTGTGAATATTAGGCCATTAGAAGCCTGACTTCCATGCCTTTAAATGTCCTAGAAATAGACTTGGGCTAATTCTTGCTCTAAGACCCTGAAATTTGGATAAAACCGTAGTGTCTCTTTTTGTGTCGGGTTGTTTGATCAGTATGGGTTGTGGAGAGGATATATAGAGTTCTTGATGTCATTTTGATCTCAAATTTGTTACATTTGAATATTAACATCCTAGGGAACATTTGTTAAGAAGCAAGTTTTGGCTAAAAATGAGGTTTAGAGGTCGGTCTAGGCAACACAAGTCAAGGGCGTAAAGTAGTTTTTTTTGGTACCTGAGGTGTGCCTCTGTCGCGATCGCGACAGGATCGCTACCTCGCGACAGAAAAATCTTGTATTAGCCTTTATTCCTTCATTTTTGAGCCCTTCGTTGGCTCGGTTCCATCCCCTACCATCCCCCTCAGCTTATTATGCATGTTTAGGGTAATTATATGGCTATATAAGTAGTTGTCTTTGGGAAAACTTATGAGTATGATTAAGATTGGTGATCTAGCTAGTAAATAACAATAGATATAACCCCGTGAAGGTTGGTTTTTGTATGAGTACTAATATGTGTTGATCTCATGAGTAACCTAGGCATGTTGTACCATATGTATGAATGCATATTAACATTGGTGCGATTGTGATGAATGACGAATAGTGTTCGTATTATAGATTGTGTAAATGGATTTTGTTAGTGGCATGAATTATTTGGAATTCTTGGTATGGATGTTGTGTTTTGTGTTGATAATGATGTGTGACTTGCTGGAGACGAGGTAAGTGAATGTTTTGATGTTGGTTTGAGATTTGGGTGTTGTGAAGAGGGAATTTTCTGCAGATTTTTGGGCAAGGGTTGAAATTCTCGACTCTGTCGTGAGCGCGACATCGTCGCGAGGTCGCAACAGAGCCTGGTGAAAGCAGCCCTCGCACTCGTCCGAGCTCTCCACTGAGCCGTGCAGCAGAGCCTCTGTCGTGAGCACGACACATGTCGCGAGCGTGACAGAGAGCTCGGTTGCCGAATTATTTGGGTTGGCAGCTCACTGTCGCGAGCACGACAACGAGATGCCCTAGTTCCCTCACGAGATCGTGAAGGTTGCTGTGATCACGACTGTGATGCGCGCCGGATCCCTGCGGCCGCCCGTGGGACCGCCCGCACGTGGGCGATCGGGGCATTTGTGGGTCCGTTGACATCTTACAAATAAATTGCAAGTGCGTCTATGTTGGGCAACAAGGAGGTTTCATGGAGTCGCCACCCAATAGAACATTGGGAAAGTTCCTCTCGCCTCGGAGAGCCTAAGACTGCGCTTTGTATCCATTTTGGGCCAGGCAGAGGGGTCATGGAAGGTGAACTTCTCACCCTAAAGAGCCTAGGATTAGCGCTAAAGCCTCATGACCCAAGAAGTATTTTAGAGGATAACCTCTAACCTCTTGAGCCCAAAGACCAGAGCTGGGTCCGGGATTTCTCATCTATTTCTACCTCAATTATTTTGTGATCAAATCTTAATATCATTAGTTCGCTCTCTCTCTACACTATGCAATTGATTAAAAGGCGCATTTATTCACATTTTGAAAGTGATAAATGATCAGATAGATAATGAAAGTGATAAATTACAATAATACAAGGAGCAGAATACAACTCCCTTTCATAAATGTGTGAATCATGCATAAATCAGGGCATTGCTTATTTTGAGGACTTTGGTCCTCGCATGCATCATTATTAAAATTGGAGATTTTGTTTATGATGATTTTATCTGTGACGCGCGCCAGATCCCCGCGGCCGCCCGTGGGACCGCCCGCACGTGGGCGATCGGGGCATTTGTGGGTCCGTTGACATCTTGCAAATAAATTGCAAGCGCGTCTATGTTGGGCAACAAGGAGGTTTCATGGAGTCGCCACCCAATAGAACATTGGGAAAGTTACTCTCACCTCGGAGAGCCTAAGACTGTGCTTGGTATCCATTTTGGGCCAGCCAGAGGGGTCATGGAAGGTGAACTTCTCACCCTAAAGAGCCTAGGATTAACGCTAAAGCCTCGTGACCCAAGAAGTATTTTTGGAGGATAACCTCTAACCTCTTGAGCCCAAAGACCAGAGCTGGGTTCGGGATTTCTCATCTATTTCTACCTGTGACGGCTTTTCACCCTCCGTGCCTTATGCCTGTTAGACCTCATCTTGAGCTATTCGGCGATGCGAAGATACTCCCATCGGTCTCATCTCGACCTGTAGGGCTCGGCGGGATGCAGCAGGTTTTGGCCACAACCCCGGTTTGGAGTGCCGTATGCTTTGACCACAGCTTCGATCTGAAGTTCCCTTGCTAACCCCCATTCGATCTGCAAGGTGCGTAGCACTCTTTGGCTGCCGCGTGAACTGTGAGATGCAGCATGCTTTGGCTACAATCTCGATTTGGTGAAGTGCAGTGTTTCTTTAACTGCAGCTTCGATTTATGAGATGCAACATGCTTTGGCTACAGTCTCGACTTGGTGAAGTGCGGCACTCTCTGACCACTGCTTTGATCTGTGAGATGCAGCATGATTTGGCTACAGTCTCGATGTGGTGAAGTGCGGCACTCTCTGACCATAGCTTCGATCTGTGAGATGCAGCATGCTTTAGCTACAGTCTCGATCTGGTGAAGTGCGGCACTCTCTGACCACAGTTTCGATCTGTGAGATGCAGCATGCTTTGGCTACAGTCTCGATTTGGTGAAGTGCGGCACTCTCTGACCACAGCTTCGATCTGTGAGATGCAACATGCTTTGGCTACAGTCTCGATCTGGTTAAGTGCGGCACTCTCTGACCACAGCTTCGATCTGTGAGATGCAGCATGCTTTGGCTACAGTCTCGATCTGAAGAAGAGGAGACCCTGCCGGGTTCCTCATCCCAAAAGGGATCTTTTTAATCGATTTCTATGTTCAGATCGGTATTTCTCTGTACCTGCGTGATGAAAGATTTTGTTAGTTCATGTTTGAGTGGTCCTCTTTTAACCTGTCTATTGATGGCGTGATCGTGCTTTATTTACTATGCCATGTTTCATTTTTCATCTTTTCTTATTTGAGTTGTTATTCATCATTTTTGTTTCGTTTTTGTTATATTGTCATTTTCATTGACATATAAGTAAATATGAGAACATACACTTTCTGTGATGTGATTAAACAATTAACAATCGAATGATTATGCAATAATGAAGCAAAAGTTTTCACTAGAAACGTCATTTTTGTACATTGCATATACAAAATGAAAATGTACAACAGATACAAAAATAACTCCCTGAAGATCAGAGAGGTGTGTAGTCGGAGGGCTCATCGGGATCCTTATCATCTGATATGTGCACGGTCCTTGGCGGAGGTGGAGTTGGAGCTGGCCGAGCCGTTGAGGGTCCTGCCTCATGATCATGGGCCCGCCTGAACCGGATCTGAGTGTAGCTATCCAAGAAGGGCTAGGTACAGGTGCTCATAAACCCTAAGGTCTCAGAAACCTTGTCTCCTAACTTCTTTAAGGCTTGGCTCAACTGAATGGTCTGCTCGCTGGCGGCCTTTCGCCTCTGCTCCAGGCTCTGCTCTGTCTGCTCTCTAAACTCTCTCATGGTCTAAGACAGAGGTGGGAGGATCCCCTCTATCGCCTGAACGCGGGATCTCAGAGAGTCGAGCGACTCGTCGATCATTTGTAGGGTCATGTCAACCCTCTGAGACGCCTGGTCCTGTGATGTCCTCAAATCATGAGCGAGCTACTGCCTAAGCTGCCTCTTCCCCTGAGCAATCTCCTCAATCAGCCTCATCTGCTCACCTCTGAAGGCCCCTAAGGCCCAAGCCTGCTCATCCCTGAAAACATCCAAGGCTTGAGCCTGCTCCCGAGTCGTATGCCCGATGTAGCCGGCCTGCTCCTGAGCTAAGCGCTCCACCGACTGGGACTGCTCCTAAATAGCAGCCTGCTGGTGATCCAACCTCTCGTGAATAGCCCTGTCCCTCTCATCCTGCCACCGCTCTAAGGCTGTAAACATGGACGTGAGGAGCTGAGAGAAGTCAGGCTGCTGCGGTGCTGGCTCTGGCGATGGTGCCGAGGAGGTGGATGCCCCTAGGTCGCCTCGGGAGTACGGGTGGTATCTCTTGGAGGGCCCGTGGATAGACCTCTGTACCCTGGCGCTCGATGATGGGGCTGGAGTTGGCGCTCTAGATGCCGGTGAAGCGGCGAAGAGGTCGTCCATCGTGAACTCGAAGTCAAAGTCCGAGGGAGTCCTGGGCTGCTCCTGCTGCTGTGGTGGTGGCATAGTCTGTGGCTGAGGAGGCTGATGCTCTGGCTGGAGCTCGGGCTGAGGTTGGGGCTCTGGCTGCGGCTCGAGCTGTGGAGGCTGCTCCTTCGGGTGCTCCAGGTGGTCTGGATCTGCACCCAAGGGTGGGAGTGAGAACATCCGCCTGGTCTCATGAATGGTCAACACCCTATAGGCCTCTGTCTGCCCTGATATCGGGGAGATCATCCCCATCTGTACTGCCGCTGCGGCATCCACATGGATCCCCTCTTCCAAAGGCCCTCTCAACCTGTCAGGGTTAACCCCCAACCTCAAAAGTAACCGGGTGATAACTCCTCCTACTATCACCACTGGTGTCAATCCTCTGCCGACTCTGGTCAAGTTGGACAAGATCTCATGGCTAATGTTGAGACGTTGGCCTGACACCATAGCCCAGAGGCTCCAGATCTCGGCCGCGTTAAGCGACCCTGGATTACCAGCTCGACCAAGGTACGAACTGGATAGCACTCTGTGCAAATACCGGAGTGCCTGAGACACAAGTACGGTGCTCTTCGCTGTATCATGATCATACAGCACTCCCGGTAGGGCAATAGCCGCCCAATGGGTGCGTCTAATAGCTCGCCGTGGGATCTCGACCCCCTCCTCTGTAGGGAGCCCCATGGCCTGTGCAAATCTCTGCCTGGTAATACTGAAGTGGTCGCCGTCGAACCAAAACTGAACCACCCCTGGGTCGGTATCTGCACTCTAAAAACCGGCATAGCGAAGAGTGGCCAGGACCTGGCGAGTAGCCTCTGGAAAAGTCTGGAAGGAGGGCTCAAGGAACTTTGTCCACACAGCACCCTCGGCAAGTAAATCGAACTCTAGGGCCAACCTTAGGGCCTCTAGGAACGGTCGAGACACAAAGCGACTGGCCCGAAGCTCTACCTAAGCCAATGCTCTATACCTCTGAGCTGACTCATCATCCATCCAATCCAGAGCTACAAGCTCGGGCTGGGCCTGTGGTGCTCTACGTCTTGGAGGCATCCTGCAAAGGAGAAGAAATTAGACAGCGAAAACTTAACAAAACAAATATTATCAGACTTATTCTCAAGGGGACAGCCCACTTGGGCCTCACCAGGGCAATGGCGGCCCGAAATCTAAATAGAAAGCTGATAATAGGTGAAAAGGGCAATGGCTGCCCACATGTCTTGCGCATGTCAAAGCAAAACCACATCTAATTAGCGTGGAAATAATTCGAAGCAAATAAATAAAGTGGACTTTCTAGGTCCCAAAGCATGCATTATACATGAAAATATTCAATTCTAGAATAAATAATAAAAATTTGGGCAGCACCCTGGCAGGGGTATGCCCGACCTCCTGCATGAAAAGGCAACAAAATAGGCCTTAGGCCTCGACAATAATATACGCATGTAAATGGGACACACCCCGGCAAGAGTGAGTCCCCAACAACACAAAATAATGGCCTCAGGCCTCACAAGCAAATGTATATACATAATAGTGCGCTAAAGACTGTCTATCTCTAAAGCACCAAAGTTATAGAAAATTTCTATTTCTATGTGATCATGCAAAAATTCAGGTTTAATTGTACTAAAATAATAAAGAAAAATGGGCAGCATTCTCCCTAAATTCCTTAGGTTTTTAAAGTATCCTAACCATTTCTGAGGTTAAAGGAAGAAGAAATGAAGAAATAAATTGAATAAAATTCAAAAAAAAGTAGTTATATACTTGGAATCGCGAGAAGTGTAGAAACTGAAGAAAATATAAATATCAAAGCGTACAGTGAGTAAATAATGCGAAAATATGAAGAAATCGCGAAAAAAAGATGAAGAATGCTTGAAAAAGACACTAAAAAATGCTAAAAAATGGTTTGGGAGAGGAAATGAAAGGGACAACAGCGTTTGCACCGTCTGTGTCACTCGCCCTTATATATAATTTTGTGACCGACGGGTTGGGCGTCTGTAGAAGCAACCGACGGGCTGGCCGTCTATCACGCAATAAATGCGAGTTAATGCGCATGATGAATGTAATGATGACGCATGCGTCTGCCAGGTGAATCTCTACCGACGGACAGGCCGTCTCTATAAAGAGACGGGTAGGCCGTCGGTGACCCTTCCCTACCTTTCTCAACATGTCTTCCTCTCTAGCCCAAAGGATGCACTGTATCTTAGATGACAAACACACTTGGGAAGAGGGCGCCCTTTCCTCTCTGTTCGGGCTGAAATACATGTGCCGGGTCAAAGTCGACCAAAACCTCCTTCTGGCGGCTACCCACTTTCGGAACCCCCGGTTCCACGTCTTCCGGTTCACCTATCAGGAAATGTGCCCTTTGTCTGAAGAGTTAGCTACCATCCTGGGAGCTTGGTTCCCTCCTAGTGCTCTGCCTTGCGTCCCCCGCTGCGGTCTATTACAGATCCGGGACATAGTCATGGCCCTCGGCATACCTTCTTCTGAGGCCGTCCGACTGATTCACCCGGGCCCTTCCTTCGCTCTGGCACCATTGATCGAGGCTCTGGATCAGTTCACCGACATCCCCACCTACCAGGTAAGCATCATATTCTTGTTTTGCATGTTGAATTTCCTTACTGTTGTTCCATGGGGTTTGACAGGTGACTCTCGACTGTTCGGAGTCTTGGGCAACTTTCATCTGGGATTATCACCCTTACAATTCATTCTGGCCGAGACCATTCTGGGCTTGGACACCGTGAGCTCTGGATCCACTGCAACCTTTACCGACAGCCCCTTATTGCTCCAGGTACGTCATTATTTTGAAGGTAGTGCGTCCCTTATGGATTTTCACACTAGCTTTTCTTAGCGGGAGGTGCGTCCTTTCGGATTTTCACATAACCCTGTGCCTTATTTTTGCCTGAAGTAAACCCTATTTACTCCAGCGGCTTTTTTCTCTTTTTTTTTTCTTCTTTTTCTTCTCTTTTTTTTTTCAGATCTGGCTGCAAGAGAAACTGAGAATGTTGTCCGAGCCACCTCCTCGAGTTACTCCACAGTACTCGCCGAGCCACTTTCTGCCGCGTCGACGACTTTATGGGTGTGTCACTACTAGCGAAGGCATTACCAGATTTAGCGAGCTGTCAGATGATGACATCATTTTTACGTCTGCCTGGCTCCCATTGTCTCATGTGGTCATTGATGGGCCATCGGGGTGTGTTCCCCTCTGCGGCCTCCGTCAGGCCACCTTCTGCATCACCTCTCGATGTACACGTCAGCTCGGGATGACCCAGGACATAGTGAGGGTTCCCTTGTCTTTCCGAGGAGGAGCTCTCTCGGTCGCGTTTGCCTCCCGGTATCATGAGCTGTGGGGCAGACTACCAGTGAAGACTGTTATCCCGAGGTTCGGCAATCATTCCATGTTTTCGACTAACGAGTACAAGAAGTGGATCCTTAGTCAAGCATCTGATAACAGGACTCGAGGGCTCAAGTATCTGGTCGGCGAGAGCAGCAGCAGGACTTAGCTTAGCTTACATATGTATCTTTTTGGCGCTACATTTCTTTTTAATACAGAACTAGGAAATGACAAAAATGAAAACAATAATATTCATTCTATTTCACGAATTTGTGTACATTTTTATATAATTTCAGCATACATGATCAGTTTTGGCATTTACTCAGCTGCTTACGCGCTGTCAATACATGAAACAAAATTTTAGCAGCATCAACTCCTGTTACCAATCAGCCCTCTCGGGTTTTCACGATTGGACATTTTCTCTCATGCCTCTAATTTTTGCACAGGATGCCTTTTTTCGGTTTTCACCCTGTCGAGGCGCCCAATTTTAGCACAGCCGCCTTTTTTCGGTTTTTGACCTGCAGGGCATTTTATTCTCTTCTTTTTATTTTGGTCTTTAGCCGTGGAACCTTTTGAGTCTATCGACATTGATCGGTTCTTTGAATTCATTCCCATCACTATCCGACAAGATCGCAGCTCCCTTGGACAGCAGTTTCTTAAGGATATACGGTCCCTCCCAGGTGGGTCTGAATTTCCCTCTAATATCTGGTATACCTGGCCTCATCTGCTTGAACACCAAGTCCCCTTCTTTCAGCGGATGCTTTCTCACCTTCTTTTCGAAGGTTCTTGCCAATCTCTTTTGGTAAATCTGATTATGATAATAAGCTTTCAGCCTACTCTCATCCAGTAAGTTCAAGTGTTGTAGCCTCTGCTGCGCCCATTCGGCCTCTGGGATTTGGGCTTCCATGACCACCCTCAGTAATTTGAGCTCTATCTCAACTGGCAATACTGCTTCCGTCCCGTATACCAGGGAAAATGGTGTAGCGCCTGTAGACGTCCTTACCGTTGTTCTATATCCCCACAGGGCAAAAGGTAACTTTTCATCCCAGTCTTTGTAGGTTTTGACCATCTTGGACAGGATCTTCTTCATATTCTTATTAGCGGCTTCTACTGCTCCATTCGCTTGTGGTCGATAGGGAGAGGATTTATGATGCTCGATACCATACTTCTCGAGGAGCTTCCTGGTTTCTCCCATGAACTGCACCCCATTATCAGACACTATGTGATGAGGGAGGCCATATCTGCAAATCAGATTCCTCTCTATGAACTTGGCCATGTCCCTCGCGTCAATCTTTTTGAAGGATTCTGCCTCTACCCATTTGGTAAAATTGTCGATTGCGACTATGATGTACCTGTGCCCATTGGATGCCGTAGGGCGAATCTCTCCGATGATATCTATCCCCCAAGCAGCGAAAGGCCAAGGTGATGTCAGGTTATGTAGCTCTGATACTGGCAGGTGTCTCAAGTCTGCGTACTGTTGGCACAACTGGCATTGCTTAACATATTTTGAGCAGTCATTGTCTATCGTAAGCCAATAGAAGCCTTGTCTCATGATTTTCTTAGCCAAGGTCAAACTGTTCATGTGGGCCCCACAGACACCTGCATGGGTTTCCTCCATCACTTTGCGGGCTTCCTTTTCATTTAAGTACCTGAGCTAAATCCCATCCGACTGTCTTTTGTACAACACCCCTTCCAAGGATATGAACTGAGTAGATAGCTTACGGATCATCCTTTGGTCTTTTTCAGTAGCTTCTTTTGGAAATTTATTGTTTTCCAAGTAGTTCATGATGTCGAAGTACCATGGTTTCCCATCCGCCACCTCTACTTCCATCACAGGCTTAATCTCAAAGCTGGGCTTCTCAGAGCTCGAAATCAGTACTGGCTTCATGGCTACTCCTTCAGGATTATCCCACATTGACACCAAGGTCGCCAACGCATCAGCTAAACGATTCTCATCTCTGGGAACGAAGTGGAAAGTGCAGGTCTCAAACTGCCCACATACCTTTCTCAAATACTCAACATAGGGCATCAACCGTTCTTCTTTTACTGCCCACTCACCTTGGATCTGGTTGATCACCAAGGATGAGTCACCAAAGACTTCTATGTTCCTTGCCCTCAATGCAGCCAAAGCTTCTAACCCGAAGGTGCACGCTTCGTATTCGGCTTCATTGTTGGTTGCTTTGTACCTCAGCTTCTTAGCGAGAGGAAGTTTCTCATTATCTGGGGTCGTCAAGATGATTCCAACTCCAGCTCCTCTGTTATTTATTGCCCCATCGAAGTGCAACTGCCATCCCTGAACAGAAATTGCGACTATGCTCTCATCAGGAAAGGTGAACTCGGGAGTGTCTCCTTGAATAGGATGCTCAGCAAGAAATTCGGCTATGGCTCACCCCTTAATAGTCTTGTGGGTGATGTATTGCACATCAAACTCCTGTAGCAAGAGCAGCCACCTCCCCATCTTTCCAAGCAAAGACGGTGCTTCCTGCAAATATCTTAATGGATTCTGCTTGGCCACTGCTTGAACCTTGTACGAGTGGAAGTAATGTCTCAACTTCTTTGACGCCCAAATTACTGCGAGGCAGATCTTTTCTACTTTAGCATATTTTATCTCACAGGAGGAGGAGGATTCTGCGGAGCATTTTGCTGTGCCAAGGCGGTCAACATATTCATCATCCTACCCTCGAATTCCTCAAATCAGCGGCCCACTTCTTCCGCAATCATGGCCCTGGTGGCGTCTTCCCCCCTAGGCGAGTTTGCCATCTGAGATGCTGTACCACTGGTTCCTGATAAAATTTCTAGTAGACCCTCTCTATCTGACAGCTCAGGAGCAGGAACTCGAATCAGTCGTCCGGTTGGTGATCTAGTCCACCTGGGCAGATCTATGATGGCTGCAGGGACAAAACGTTAGGTATGATGCATGAAATGCAGGTATAATGCATGGTTGTGATATGCAACACTCACAGAGCACAAGCAAGCAAGTAGGTCCTTCCACCCTTGTTTCTCCCACACACGTGGTCGTGCAGTCTCTTTCCTAGGTGGGATTAGCCCAGGGGTCAACGAGGGACCCGATGGACACACATGGTGCGCGGCAAAAAACCGGCAGCATGACACTCCTATGCTAATGTACAAGCGGATGGATAATGATCATCACGTATTTGGACGTTCCATAAATTTCGACATGGCCCTACCGGGGCATGATAGCCTTTGGCTAGGTTACCAAGCGAGATATCAGGACTCACCCAATACATGAGGATCTATACAGCAAGCATGGAATTAAGGTTCATTTCACCTGTGGAAAATAGCTACGGCCGTTACATGAGCTTTGGGCAAGGGAGATGTTTCTTTGAGGCTACCCAAGCATGATCCCTGCCGACTGGTCTAGCTCATCACGAGCATAGCGACCGATCGGGTCATCATTTTGATATACCATTTGAGGTACGTGGCTTGGGCTAGTGATTATCCTTAACACTTCCCCAAATTGAGTGAAAATGAGGTCGTGCTTCAGGAACGCACCGGGGCTAAAAGAGGGACCAAACTAGCATATTCTAAGGCTCTAATGATATGCGAATGCAATTTTGAGGGAAAGCGAATTTATGAATTAAATTTAATCATAAATGTTAAGCGAGGTATTTTCAAATCGAAATCTCGAACCATAAACGTCCCCAGCGAAGTCGCCGCTGTGATGTGCATCGGATCCCCGCGGCCGCCCGTGGGACTGCACGCACGTGGGCGATCGGGGCATTTGTGGGTCCGTTGACATCTTGCAAATAAATTGCAAGCGCGTCTATGTTGGGCAACAAGGAGGTTTCATGGAGTCGCCACCCAATAGAACATTGGGAAAGTTACTCTCGCCTCGGAGAGCCTAAGACTGCGCTTGGTATCCATTTTGGGCCAGCCAGAGGGGTCATGGAAGGTGAACTTCTCACCCTAAAGAGCCTAGGATTAGCGCTAAAGCCTCGTGACCCAAGAAGTATTTTGGAGGATAACCTCTAACCTCTTGAGCCCAAAGACCAGAGCTGGGTCTGGGATTTCTCATCTATTTCTAGCTCAATTATTTTATGATCAAATCTTAATATCATTAGTTCGCTCTCTCTCCACACTATGCAATTGATTAAAAGGCGCATTTATTCACATTTTAAAAGCAATAAATGATCAGATAGATAATGAAAGCGATAAATTACAATAATACAAGGAGCGGAATACAACTCCCTTTCATAAATGTGCGAATCATACATAAATCGGGGCATTGCTTATTTTGAGGACTTTGGTCCTCGCATGCATCATTACTAAAATTGGAGATTTTTGTTTATGATGATTTTCTCTGTGACGCGCGGCGGATCCCCGCGGCCGCCCGTGGGACCGCCCGCACGTGGGTGATCGGGGCATTTGTGGGTCCGTTGACATCTTGCAAATAAATTGCAAGTGCGTCTATGTTGGGCAACAAGGAGGTTTCATGGAGTCGCCACCCAATAGAACATTGGGAAAGTTACTCTCGCCTCGGAGAACCTAAGACTGCACTTGGTATCCATTATGGGCCAGCCAGAGGGGTTATGGAAGGTGAACTTCTCACCCTAAAGAGCCTAGGATTAGCGCTAAAGCCTCGTGACCCAAGAAGTATTTTGGAGGATAACCTCTAACCTCTGGAGCCCAATGACCATAGCTGGGTCTGGGATTTCTCATCTATTTCTACCTCAATTATTTTATGATCAAATCTTAATATCATTAGTTCGCTCTCTCTCCACACTATGCAATTGATTAAAAGGCGCATTTATTCACATTTTGAAAGCAATAAATAATCAGATAGATAATGAAAGCAATAAATTACAATAATACAAGGAGCGGAATACAACTCCCTTTCATAAATGTGCGAATTATGCATAAATCGGGGCATTGCTTATTTTGAGGAATTTTGTCCTCGCATGATCATTATTAAAATTGGAGATTTTTGTTTATGATGATTTTATTGGATAAAAATAGGGCTTTGGCCCCCTTTTGCATTTTATACAAACCTCATTTTTATTTAAGTATAAAATCATTAGAACATTTTTATACATTAACGAGATATGAGAAGAGTATATCCATATACATGAAATAATCAATGAATGACAAAAATGAAGGAAATAATCGGGAGGGTTAGGAAACTAAACCGGCTGGAATCCTCCGAATATGGTAGGTTGCCGCTCCAACTCGGGATAGTCCAAGAGAATCA
Organism: Excoecaria cochinchinensis; assembly: GCA_947683425.1. Classification (NCBI taxonomy): domain Eukaryota; kingdom Viridiplantae; phylum Streptophyta; class Magnoliopsida; order Malpighiales; family Euphorbiaceae; genus Excoecaria; species Excoecaria cochinchinensis. The sequence goes on along the minus strand of CANTUQ010000024.1, from coordinate 113,900 downwards.
ATATACACTCATAGAAAGTTAAAAGATGTTAATATACATAAAATTAACATGTAGGAAACCGAAAGGGCTTGAAAAAGATAAAAAAACGATTTAAAAGGTTGGAGGCAGAATTCATAGACGACCTTCCTTAGATGACCGACGGGCGTTGATTAAGGTAACTGACATGTCCGTCTATCACTCAAGGAGAGGCGTCTGTAGGTGGGGTGAGGCGTCGGTGATAAAGATGACCCATCGGTCACCACTGTCTCCGAAAAAATAGAAGAGAGAAAATTCTTTTCAAAGCCAAAAAAGGTTTTATCCCAAAAGGAGATAGTGGGAGTCAAAATAAAGGAAAAAAATGATAGATATAGAAAAATTCCACAAAATAAGGAATAAATATGAAATGATACGGAGAAGGAATCCGAAATATTTACCCTCAGATAATCGCTTTGGGTGAGATTCTTGTGTTGATTAGAGCCCCGCGCGTTCCACGAGAAGCAAAAGATGAAGGATCAAAGAAAGAAAAATGGGCTATTTCTTCTTCAACCCCTCAAAAGATTGATTTTGGAATCAATATCTAAAGAAAACTAATTATTTTTAGTTCCCTTTTGATTGATTTGATCCTTAGTTAAATAGATTTCCTTTGTAAATGTGTTTTGTTGGAGGAGAGAGAAAATTTGCTTGAAATTGGGCAGAGTTTCCCCTTCTCAAAAATTTTCCAACCCTTTTCTATAGAAAATCCGGAGCTTTTATAAGCTAGACACGATCGACGGGCGTCAGTGTATAGAGGCGGGCGTCGGAAGAATCCTTCTGACACAAGGATTCGTCCGACGGCCCTGCCACATCCACCGACGGGCGTCGGAAAGGTTGCGTGCTCCGGGAAACCAGGCGGCGTTTCAACAGGGGCGGTGACTTTTTGATGGGCGTTGGAAAATACCACAAGCCGTCGCTGACTCGAAGCGACGGGCTGACTTCACAGATGGGCTGGCCGTCTGTGGAGGACAAAAAAGCCCCCTTTTGACTTGAAAATCCCTGTTTTCTCCCCCTCTGCCTACAAAAGGTAAAAAAAAAGACTCATTTCTCGTGGAACGCGGGACTAAAACCCGCAAATCCAAACCATTTATACAGGTTAGGATACTGATTTCATCACGGGATAACCTCTGATCCGGACCGCCCCGGGACACGGTGCTTACAGCTACCTGGAGCAAGTCACCTCTGTCGCGATCGCGACTTTCCTAACTTCCAAATTGAGTTTTCTTTTGTGATTCCAATGTTTGAATTCCGTACTTGTAATGCCTTTAGGTTTATACTTGGACTATTTTATGAAGTATATTAATATAATTGAATGTATTATGCATGGACAGTGTTATGAATTATATGAATGTGATATGTTAAACTATACGCTTTGCAATATGAATTTTATGATGCATGTCTGATTTTATGAACATATTTATATGTCTATTGTACTCTGGCTTATGCATTATGTAATTCAAAACGTGAATTCTTTTACGCATGACCTGTGAGAGTCAGTCTAGTGGATAGTTAGGCATGCCTAATAGAGTCTCTTAGCTGCAGCCCTTTTAATGTGTTTGGATCTTGTTTAAGATCCCCTTCAGAAAATGTTTTGAATAAAATTATATGATAGTATTCGATTCGCACCCGTAAGGTGGAGATAGTTCGATTCGCACCCGTAAGGTGGTGATAGTATACTCGTTATCCACTATTGTGAGTCAGCAGGTGCTTTGTTGTTTGTTTTGCTTTAAAATAACTTGTAACACCCCGTTATCCCCGTTGGAAGGATACCGGAATGCCACGCGGTCAAACATATAAACGAATCCAAAGTACATACTTGTAAAATAAAATAAAAGATGAGATGTAAAGAAACATTTAATTATATACCAGAAAATCCTTTAACATATATCATTTCTATATCGTTTTACAAAAAGAGGCTCGTAAGCAAATACATATACAAAAATAATTGTTCCTTTACAAAAGATTCACTTTGCTATAAACAAGCCATGTACAAAATAACAGCAGAAGACTCAAAAATAACTTCATCCAAAAAGACTTCTAGTGGCCGACCTGCAGATATCTGACTCCAAACCGAACTCGCCACCTGCACGGGAAAAGAGCCCATGCTAAGCGATAACGCTTAGTGGGGAGGAACAAAACAAACGAATAATATGCATATACAATATTTATGACAATACAATAATCTAATGATTCAAAAATCAAAGGCATCAAAATTACATGTAAACATATCTCCAAATTCCTTACTTGACATGCATAAATATATATACAATACAAGCAATTAAGTACTCAATTCATAATTCTCATCATTCCAAGTATACAGATACAAGGTGCATATCATAAAGTTATGCAAGAATTCATGTACATCATATACTTGTAATCGTGTCCAAAAATGCATCTCAACATATGCAACACATTTAAACATATAGCCTGATTAGTCTGAAAATACTCTCTAGAAGTGGATACGGTCAAATGGATACTGATAGAACACAGTATCCCAAGCATATAGAGACATGAGTCTCAAACATGTACTTTTCATATAGAGACCGAAGTCTCGCATTATATCCATATAGACCCATACAAGATCGAAACAAGGATCCAAACGGACCCACGTATAACGTTTTATCATATAGCAGCTGCAAACACACTTTGACCTAAGTAAGCGCTTACTTATCCACTACTATGACTTATTCAGGCTTAAAGACACTACTCAAAATCATTTATGATTCATGTAAACATGTATATTGATCAAATTCAGAAACATATGTATATATAAATATCAAAAAGAGGAGATAATAAGAACATATAATTCACATTGAAATAATCCATGTTCATATAAATTACAAATATTTAAATCATGTATATTAATTACTAATCATGAACACAAATCTCATAATTAATCAATTATTAAATTAAAGAACAGATTTGAACTTGATCTAGATTCAAACAGTGGAAAACCCCTTTATACAGAAGCTTAAAAATTTTGCTTTTAGAAAACAGGCAGAAGGGAGGGAAGGCCAGTCACGAGTCGCCCAGGCAGTGGCGCCTCGTGACGCTGGCTTCACGCGAACACCACGCAAAACAGGGGCAATCACGAGTCGTGACCATCCGTCACGCCTCGTGACGCCTGAGAGGAGAGGGGAGGTCACGAGATAAAATCTCGTGACACGCAAGGAAGGCAAGGTCGCGAGGCGTGATGCTCCATCACGTCTCGTGACATTCCAGAGAAGGAGGTCACGGCGTGATGCTCCATCACGTCACGTGACCTTCTTCAGGGGAGAGGGTCACGGCGTGATGCTCCATCACGTCTCGTGATCTTCTTCTCACAAACAGCTTCTCCTTCTCAAAAACTCCAGAATTTCCAGAAACCAGAAAACGTCAAAACCAGAAAATCGTGAAAACAGAGTACATTCAAAACTCAAAAACCCCATTTTGTCTAAAACCATCTTTCATGCAATAATATTCGAATACGTACCTTCAAGTCTCCAGAACACATTTACAACAATTTTAATACAAATTGTCCCATTTTACAATCAAAACAGAAGCAATGCCAGAACATTAACTTCCCAGGAATCCACATTCAAACTCATGCATATTCATCTCATTTGCATATTTAACATCATTCTTTTCTACAGGAATCATGTGTACACAGTACATATTTCGTGCATTTTAATAAACAACACACAAAGCCAACATTGACAACATACAGCAAGCAGGATCCAAGATTGAGAAAGAACAGACACTCCCAAACCTGATGATGAAGTCCAAAAAAAATATCCACTGCACTTTTTAATCCACAATCTTCCCTTTTCCCTTCTCTTTCTTCTTATCTTCAGATGCTTGCAAACAGATAAAACCACATTCCATTAACCCAAGAACAGAATCTCTATAAACCCAAAGGAGAAGAAGAAAATTCAACCATAAAAACCAAGAAAACTATCGCCACTTACCTCTGGAAATCCCTTCAGGGCTCAAAACCCTAGCTCACAACAGATGAACACGCATGCAAAAGAGAGAAAGAACAGAAAATGGAGAGGGAAGGGATGGCTAACGTGAGAGAGAGCAAAAGAGAGAAAACCTCACGTCTTTAGTTTCCAGGAACTAAAAACATTCAGACCTCTCTTTTCTCTCACCCACATGCACACACTCACTCTCCACTTGGCACACATGCACGGTCCACTTAAACAAATTACTAACAGCTCCTTCAAATCTTCTAATAGGTCCTTAAAAATTTCTTTTTACTCACTAAACTAAACATTTGCAATTAATACTTTTAATACCTTGCAATCAAATCCTCTTTCCTCTTGTATAAATACCCAATTGCCCTTAAATGTCCAATTAAAATTGCTAAATCCAATTAGGCCACTTATGGAGTGTGACATTACTATATGAATGTGACATCCGAATGAGCTTGAGAAGGATTTGAGGAATTAGTCCATACGTATATGAACTTGGGTGTGAGCTTCGGAATGTATGTCTTTGTTATGCAAGCATGATTTTATATCTGACACTATTATCCGCACTTGTCATGTGATGTGTTATAAATTTCAGAATACTTTGAATGTAATTCGACTAATGTATTTACGTATGTGACTCAAGCATGGTTTTATTGTATATAGCATGTGAATCGTATCAGTTGTGACGGTAAGTATGTAAGATTTAATTGTACTTTTTGTATGGTGATGTTATGAATGTGATTATGTCTTCGGTCTCTTCTATTGGAGGGTTTCTGGCATGATATTGTATGGTTTAGAGTTGTGCAGTCGAAGTGTGGTGGTTTGATCCTATACACTGGGTTTTATTTAGTGTATGCGTCTTGTGACATGATAAAAAGTATGTTTTACTACCTCTTTTTAGTGCATGATGGTTGGGTGTAATATTGCTTGGTATTTGTGTTGCATGTGAATGGGTTCCGCTAAACTAAGGGTACCTTGGTATGATATTTGCATGTGTAATTTTCAAGAGATTATGCATGGTGAAGTGTTGCTATCTGATACCTTGGCGAAACCAGTAAGTATATGCATGAGAGATTGTATGTAGTTTTGCATGATGATATTTGTATTATGTATGGTATTGCTTTTGCTTTGGCTTATTTTAACGTAAGTATATGGTTATGGTTATGAGTTTTTGAATTAATGCCTTTACTATGCAAGTCTGATTATGTATGTGTTATGAGTGTTCGCATTAGCCATTGTGAATGTGTTATGCCTTGGCGACCATTGTGAATGGCCGTCTATATTTCTTGTGTGTTCTCCCCACTAAGCGTTTATCGTTTAGCACGGATTTCCTTCCCGTCCAGGTGGCAGGTTTGATTCTGTTCGAGTCGCGCATCTGCAAGGTTGGCCACGTAGAAGTTAGAAGCTTTGTTTTGTGATCAGCTTCTGTATTTTGGATTTTTGTTATTCCTATAGTCTTATGTATCTGTAAGGTTTTGGATATTATTTTGGGTTATGTAAACGTTATTATATGTATATATTAAGTTATTCCTTTGCTTTATCAGTCGCTTTATGCTTTCACTATATGATCATACGTATGCATGTGTTTATGCCTCCGCTTAGTGCCTGCGTGTGTGTGAGTTATTGCATGATCAGTCTGTGCCCGCAAGGTAAATCAAGTTTTTAATTACCCCGTATTTATGTATGTATGATTATGTATGAATGTATGCTTCTGCGTAGTGCGTGTGCATATCTGTGTGAGTGAGCATCGGGTAGCGCGCCCACCGGCATCCCACCAACGTGGGCGGCGATGGGGGTGTTACATGTACTGCTTAACATGTGTAGAAGGATCCGAAGTACCGTCAAATTTTAGCAGGTCTGGCATCTTAAACCTCTGGGGCAACAGCTCTCCATCACACAAATCCATATCTTTAGGGCTGATCCCTTTCCCGGCTGATAGTAAATGCGTAATCGCTTTAATCTTTTCTTCCATTCTCCTGACTACATCATCCTCTACTTTAGGAATTTTCTCTCTCACAGCCTGAGGAATTACTAGCTCATCCTCTTTCTCTACTATGAAAGGATCTTTCGGGTTAGGAATTCTCCTCTGCTCAGCAGGTACCATCACTATAGGCACGACAGGTGGTTGTTGCATAGTGGCAGCTGCTATAGGACTTTCCCCTACAATAGGGGTTTCAACTTGCTCCATTGCAAGAGCCATAGATGGTTGCGTGACACTTGGTTCCATTTTAGCGACGATGCTCCCCATCATAGCTAACATCTTTCTCTCAAAAACCTCTAATATTTTGTCTAGATCTTGCATTGTCAACGCACCCATTTCTTGCAATAAATCTACCATTACCGACCTTGAAATCTCTGCCAACCAATTCGAACTCTACTTGCTCCTCAGGCACCCTCAAGGATTCCAAAACCTCCCAGGTAAATTGTCTATAGTGGCTAAAACATCCAAGGGGTTAGAATGATGAATGAATGACGTGCAATGCATAATAGTGCCATGCAAACGGTCCTTGATGAGTAAAATATCAATAGATTACAATGATACGATGAGATGCATGAAAAAAATTAAACGCAAGATGATATGTACATGTAAAAAAAATATGCAGACAAAAGGATATACATACACAGCATAAGAGAAAATATATTATTTTTTATTGATTTATTGATTTATTTTATTTTTTTATTTATCGACTTGCATGAATGACATGCGATGCACGAGCATGCTGTGCATCATCCACAACCACATGCAAGCAAATAGATCCTTCCAACCTTATCACTCCCACACATGAGGTCGTGCGGTCTCTTTCCTAGGTGGGCTTGATCCATGGATTAATGGGGAACCCAATGGATGCGTATAGTGCACAGTGGAAAATCGGCAGCATAACACTCTTAATTTAAAGCACATGCATATGGGTTTTGGCCATTATAAATTTGAACAATTTAATTAAATTAAGGTGAACCTACCGGGGCATGAAAGCCCTTGATAGAAGACCAATCAATTTGCTTGATTTTGTCTGATATATAATTGCCCACATCACAAGCATCGTATTACGGTTCATACCACCTAGGGAAAGTATCTACTGCCATTACATGAGCTTTAGTCAAGGCGATAATACTTTAGGGCTACCCAAGCATGGTCCCTGCTAATGGGTCTAACTCATCGCGAGTGTGACAACCGATCGGGTCTCCATTTGATATACCATTAATGGTACGAGGCTTGGGTTGGTGATTATCCTTAACACTTCCCTCTAATGAGTGAAAGTAGGGTCGTGCTTCGGGAATGTACCGAGGTAAGATAGGGGACCAACTAACATAGTTCTAAGGCCCTAAAATGATGCAATGCAATTTTCGAAAAGAGATAGAATTTTAAGTTTTAAAAACTCAATCATACATTTTAGCCAAAACACTTTCAGAGCAAAGTCTCAAACAGTCCCCAGTGGAGTCGCCACTGTGACGCGTGCCGAACCTAGCAAAGGCCCTCGCTTGAACCCGCTTTTAGGATTTGAGGGATTGTTTGCATCTTTTGGTCTTGGGTGCCATGAGACATCTTTGATGCCTCCTTCCCAATAGAACATTGGGAAGAATCATCTATTCTCACGATGCTTTTAGGCACCTTTGAGGTATTTTGGAGTCGCCATCCAATTTACAAGAAATTGGGAAAAGGTCTCTAACCTCTTATCGGTCTAGACCAGAGATTGGTGTTCAAAACTTCACTCTTATTTATGCTTTGGCTAATTATAAATGAGTTTTTAACTTCCTAAAATTCTATTTGTCCTCTCACACGATTTATGCATTTAATTGAAAGCGTACTGCAAACATTTAAAATAAATAAATAAAAGCTATAAAGAAAAGCGGTAAATAAAGCGATAAAGGAAAGCAATAAACACGCAAGCACACAATTACATGGAAATCGAGGCGGAATACAACCCCATTAAAAGAAGATAAAAGGGTAAATTGGGATAGAATGCAATCCCTAATTACATAATATTGCCCTAAAACTAACTACATGGGCCCAAAGGAAAATACTTGAACATAAATTTAAAATAAACAAAACCGCATATGAAAAAGGACATACATAAATCAGGGCATTCGTTTTATTTAGGGACATTGGCTCCTTCGTACTTATTTGAAGGTTTTGGAACATTGGTTCCTTCGTGCTTATTTGAAAGGGAGTCGAAGAGTTGTTTGATTGATGCATTAAAAATCGGGATGAGTGATCCCATTTTTGGTGAAAAATAACTCTTCGTTTTATCGTGATATTTTACACTTCTTTGGCTAAAATGAGGGACATTGGTCCTAATTTTATTAGAAAAAATTCCAATTTAATTATAAAAATACTTTTGTGATTTTTTTATCTCACGCATGGATATATAAAATATTTATTTGCAAATAAACACCACACAAAGAGGGGGAATAGGAGAGATCTCACCCAACTGATGTGTTTTCCCATGCGTGGAGGCCCACCCCATCGTATTACGGTTCATACCACCTAGGGGAAGTATCTACTGCCATTACATGAGCTTTGGTCAAGGCGATGATACTTTAGGGCTACCCAAGCATGATCCCTGCCAATAGGTCTAGCTCATCGCAAGCATGATGACCGATCGGGTCTCCATTTTATATACCATTAATTGTACAAGGCTTGGGTTGGTGATTATCCTTAACACTTCCGTATAATAAGTGAAAGTAGGGTCGTGTTTCGGGAACGCACTGAGGTAAGATAGGGGGCCAACTAACATAGTTCTAAGGCCCTAAAATGATGCAATGTAATTTTCGAAAAGAGATAGAATTTTAAGTTTTAAAAACTCAATTATACATTTTAGCAAAAACACTTTCAGAGCAAAGTCACAAATAGTCCCCAGTGGAGTTGCCATTGTGACGTGCGCCGAACCTAGTAAAGGCCCTCGCTTGAACTCGCTTTTAGGATTTGAGATATTGGTTCGTGTCTTTTGATCTTGGGTGCCATGAGACATCTTGGATGCCTCCTTCCTAATAGAACATTGGGAAGGATCATCTAGTCTCACGACGCCTTTAGGCACCTTTGAGGTATTTTGGAGTCGCTATCCAATTTACGAGAAATTGGAAAAGGTCTCTAACCTCTTATCGATCTGGACCAAAGATTGGTGTTCGAAACCTCACTCTTACTTATGCTTTGTCTAATAAATGAGTTTTTAATTCCCTAAAATCCTATCTCTTATCACACACGATTTATGCATTTGATTAAAGGGCACTACAAGCACTTAAAAGCAATAAAGGAAAGCAATAAATAAAGCGATAAATAAAGCAATAAAGAAAAGCAGTAAACACATCAAGCACACAATTACAAGGGAATTTGGGGCGGAATACAACCCCAATAAAAGGAGATGTAAATTGGGACGGAATACAATCCCAAATGGAAATTAAATAATATTACCCCAAAATTAATTACAAGGGCCCAAAGGGAAATACATGAATATAAATTTAAACAAGCAAATAAAATCAAACATAAGAAAAATATACATAAATCGGGACATTTGTTTGGTTTAGGGATGTCGGTTCCTTCGCGTTTATTTAAAGAGGGCTCGAAGAGTTATTTGATTGCTAGTTCGAAAAAAAATTGAGATTAGTGATCCCATTTTTGGAGAAAATTAACTCTTCATTTTATTGTGACATTTTACATTCTTTGGCTAAAATGAGGGACATTGGTCCCAATTTTATTAGTAAAAATTCCAATTTAATTATAAAAATACTTTTGTGATTTTTTTATCTCACGCGTGCATAAATAAAATATTCATTTGCAAACAAACACCACACAAAGAGGGGGAATAGGAGAGATCTCACCCAACTGATGTATTCTCCCACACGTGGAGGCCCACCATGGAGGTCATGGAAATGCACACACCATGCGACTCAAATTAAATATCAGACAAAAAAATAATATTAAAATTTTTGTAACAATTCTAAAAATTAATCAAATAAAGTCAAAATAAATATAGAACATGTTAATTTAATGTACAAATGTTTACATGCGAAGGAAATAAAACAAATAAAGCAAAAACCTAAGGTTAATGACAAAAATGTAAAAGGAATAACAACGACAACAAATATGGCAGCAAAATAATAACAATCAAAGATGATGATGATAATCACAAAATGATAATAATGATGATGGCATAATAATAAGAATAATGACATAGTAGTAATATAAGATAATAATAACAAAATACAATAATAATAATAACAACAACAAAAATTAGAAGAATAAATAATTGTAGTAGAAAATAAATATGAAATGATGATACTAGCACAACACCATGCAATGATAATAATAATAATAATAATAATGACAATAAAAATAAGACAACAATAATAATAGTAATAATAATAATAATAATAATAATAATAATAATAATAATAATAATAATAATAATAATAATAATAATAATAATAATAATAATAATAATAATAATATGTAATGGAGACAATGAAGGCAGCAGGAGCATATTAATAATAGTAATAATAATAAAAAAGGGGGCAAAGCCAACAATAAAATAATAATAATAATAATGGCAACGGGAAGTCATAAACAAATCAAATTAAAACAAACAAATAATATATTAATACTAATGTTAACACATAAAAATGCTAAAAATAAATGATAGACATGAAGAAAAATAAATGAGAACAGCTCCAAAAATGTTTACCCTCAGAATTTTATAGATTGGAGAAAAGCGGTGTTTAGATCCGCCCTCCTTGTCAAAATTTGTGGTGATAAATACTTAAAAAAAATATGAAAATCTGTGTTTAAAAATAGGTTAACTGAAGAAAATATTTTTGATGAAAATATTTTTAGTGGATGATTGAGCAAAGGAAATTGGTTTTCTAGACTCAAACCATTAGAGAACTAAAAATGTTCTTGAAGAAAAGTTAAGGCCTTTGAAATTCTTAAGATTTTTGCTTTTTCAAAACCTACGGCTGCTCTGTTTTCTTGAAAGAAAACTCCCTCTTTTTTATGTGTAAAAATGCAGCTCCCCCTACAAAACGAAGACCAATCTTTATTTTGTTTCCTAGTTTTTCCCAAAATGGGAAAAGACAAATGCTCTTTTATTTTTAGTTACCTAAAAATTACACAAAATCGTGAAAGAAACGGGCAAAGAAAAAAGACTGGAAATTGCAAGAGAAAACGACCGCACGCGGAGGGGCAAGCATGCTCGCGGGTGGAACACCGCGATGCGCTCCCCTATGGGCTATGAGCACCCGATGCGGCAGCGAGGCGCACCCCGGGGGCACACGCGCCCTCCGCAATGTGCGTCCTAGGGTGTGCGTGCACCCGCAGTCACGCGCAGCCCTTTTGGTATACGCGCCTGTAGGCCCACGCTGCCTTGGAGTAGGAGCGGCCCGCACGATTGGCATGCGAAAAGAGACTACAAAATAAAATAAAAATAAAAATAAAAACTAATATAAAAAAGAATTTTTTTAAGGGAATTTTCGATAAGGAAAACATCATTTTCGACACTTTTACTTGTGGCGAGCATCATTTTCATCATCGGGTAATCCTGATCTTGGACCGCCTCGGGACCCGGTGTCTACAATAATAGTACAAGGGTTGTAGATATTTTTTGGTGGGGCAATTTACAATAAAAAGGTAGGAGCAGGGATTATTCTTATGACCCCAAATGGTGAAAGGTTACCGTTAGCTACAAAGTTGAGGTACAAGGCTACAAATAATGAGGCCGAATATGAAGTTTGCATTTTTTTGTTGGAAGCACTGCTAGCTCTAGGGGCAAAGACCGCAGAAGGCTTTAGAGATTTATCCTTAGTAATTAATCAAATTAGAGGGGAGTGGTCAGTTAAAAAATAAAGGCTATTGCCCTATGTGAAGCACTTGAGAATGTTGAGTAGCAAGTTCGAGACTTGCACTTTTCACTTTGTCCCTGGGGATGAGAACCAATTGGCTGATCCTCTCATGACTTTAGTGTCCATGTGGGATAATCCTTCAGTGGTTGTCAAGAGACCCATTTTAATCTCTAGTTCAGAAAGCCTTGTTTTGAAACCGAGCAGGTGATGGATGTTGAGGTTGCCGATGGAAACCCTTGGTACTACGATATTCAAACTTATTTAAAAAGGTTGGTTTTCCCAGAAGAAGCCATCGAGAAAGACCAAAGAATGATCCGAAATTTATCCACCCAATTTATCAGTGTAGATGGCACATTGTATAAGAGGCAAGCTGATGGTATCCAATTGAGATGTTTGGCCGAGAAAGAGGCTGAAAGGGTTATGGAGGAGGTTCATATTGGAGTCTGCAGAGCTCACATGAATGGCTTAACTTTAGCAAAGAAGATTATACGCCAAGGATTCTATTGGCTCACGATGGATACAGATTGTTCAAAGTATGTGAAGAAATGCCAGTTACGCTAGCAATACGTGAATTTGAGACATGTACCGATTTCAGAGCTACATAACTTGACATCTCCATGGCCATTTGCAACTTGGGGAATAGATATCGTAGGCGAGATATGCCCTACTGCATCTAATGGGCACAGGTTCATCATAGTAGCCATTGATTACTTAACCAAATGGGTCGAAGCTGGATCCTTGACGAAGATCGATGCCAGAGATATGGCCAGGTTCATTGAGCGAAATTTGATATGCAAATATGGACTCCCGCACCACATTGTATCTGATAATGGGGTACAATTCTTTGCTAAAACTAAATAGATGCTTTAGAAATATGGAATTCAACACTATAAGTCTTCCCCTTACCGACCTCAGGCTAATAGGGCGGTGGAAGCAGCAAATAAGAATGTCCAAAGAATACTAGCCAAGATGGTACAGAGATATAAAGACTGGGTAGAAAAGCTACCTTTTGCACTCTGGGGTTATAGAACCACCATCAGAACCTTGACATGAGGCATACTATTTTCTCTGGTATATAAAAATGAAGCAGTTTTGCCCGTTGAAATTGAATTGAGATCTCTAAGAGTGGTTATAAAAGCCAAGATTCTAGAGGTAGGATGGGCACAGCAGCGATTGCTTCAGTTGAATCTATTGGATGAAGATAGGTTATTATCACAATTAAGTTTATCAGAAAAGATTAGCCCAGTCATTTGGCAAGAAGGTATGAAAGCACCCGTTGAAATAAGGGGATCTACTCTTCAAGCAGATGAGGCCAGCGTTGCCAGACATTTGGGGAAAATTCAGGACAACATAGTAAGGTCCGTTCATGCTGAAAAAGTTGCTTAAAAAGGGAGCAGCGATTTTGATAGATAGCGATGGGAATGAGTTTAAACACCCGATCAATGTCGACAGACTAAAAAGGTTTCATGCCTAAAGACAAAGAAAGATTAAAAGAAGAGAATAAATGCCCCGCGGGTCGAAGACCAAAAAAAGGCGGCCTTGCTAAAAGTGAGCGCCTTATCAGGGTAAAAACCGAAAAAAGGGACCCTGGAAAAAATTAGGGGCCGAGAGAAAATGTTCAATCGAGAAAACTCGAGAGGGCCAATTGATAACAGGATTTCGATGCTTATAAGATCTATTTCGAGATTAAGTGTAGTCTTGTACTTTTGAGTTTTTATCAATTGAGGATCATGTATGATGAAATCATATGGCGATGTACTAAATTTTGCAATGAATAAAAAAACTCAATTTGCATTCTCATTAATTTTTAGATCGGTCATAAAAAGAGGTGTAATATTTATTTATCTAATGACTATTCTCTAATCATTTTCGTCAGCCAGGTGTCTAAGCCAATGGAAACTGTCATCTGTAGCAGGGCTAAGTACACATCTCTAGTGCTCAGCTGAGGAGGCGAAGTTGCAATCCTCTATTCTTAGGATGATAGTCTTCAAGGGTAGCCACATTTGAAAAAAAAAACGGTTAGAGAGGAAAACCGCAACTGGCTCTCTAAGCAAAAGTTAGGTCAAAGGGCCGGTTGAAAACCTGAAAAGAAGCTGTCTGTAAAAAAAAAAAAGCCACTGGAATGTGTTGTGTCTTCTCTAGGAAAAATTTAGCTACAGGGTTATGCAAAAATCCGAAAATAACGTATTTCCCAATAATAAAAGCTAGTGTGAAAGCCCACAAGGTGCGCACCACCTTTAATATAATGACAAATGTTACCCGGAGCGATAAAGGGCTCCCAGTAAAGCGGCGGGGTCAACATAGAGAGCATTTAGGCCGAGAATAGTCTCCACCTAAATCACCAAGAACGAGGTCAGTCCGCGATGAATACTATTCCGTCGAGTGAGGGCCACCATTGCCGCCCCTTAAATTGGGAGTTGCTTGGGCGAATCTATCTCCTGCATTTTACGTGACTCATGCATTTTTATCCGCAAAATTTACCCTTGTGCATTTGTTTTTTTTTTTTTTTGCTGAAAAATTTGGTGTCTACTTCACATGAAAGACAGGCCTCGAATTTTTAGGGAGTAAAAAAAAATTAATTCGAAAAAAATAAACCGAGGGGCGGGCTGATGACGTCAGCTCTAGTCGCCCCTTGGAAGAGGGTATTAAAACCCTCCTCCCAGCCGCCCCTCATTTTTTTCCTTCCTTTTTTTTTCTTTTTCACACTTTTCTTTGCCTAATTCAGTTTCTCTTCCATATCTTCTCCATCTATACTCTGATTTACATAACGTTTGTGCCAAAGTGACCCTTGTTCAATTGTTACATAATGATATAAAGTTTTCAAGTTTTTCTTCAGTTTTTTTAGTGGCCATTTCGACTACCAGGTTAGTTTTTAGTGTATTTTCTTTCTCTTAACTAATTTTTTTTTTAATTTTGTGTTAGAAATATATTTTAAGTAAATGGATGAAAAAATATAAGATTTGGCAGGAAAAAATGCGTGTGCATGGGGTTAGCAGACACTGCCAACATGAGACTAACGTGAAAAAAAATGGAAAGACACGTAAAAAAAATAAAGTGAATAATTTTATTTTTGTAAAATGATGAACAAATGTTAATTTTTAAATTATTTGGAGCATAACTTTACACACTGCATTATTATAATTCATGTTGAATTTGTTGCTGGGACTTGTGCCCTGTTCAATATGCTTTTGCATGCAGGAGGTTAGGCATATTTTAGTTGAAATGCTGCCCAATTTTTTTTCAAAGATTGTGAAAATAATTGCATAATTGCACCATGTCAATAATGTAAATAATGTGGTGCTAACATATGATTTGTTTGCATAGCTTAGCAAATAATTAATCAAAGCATTGTATATAGAGTTGAACTAATTATTTGAATTTTTTAGGATGCCTCCACAACGCGTTCCACATCAGGAACCTGAAGACATCCCACCTCCGAACTGGATGACTAGAGTGTAACACCCCTTACCCCTACGTAGCATACTGTATGATAATATAGGCAGTATGCGATAATGAGTGAGGAATGCCACAGGCGAAAACACGCAGGGAACAATATATAAGCATAGCTACTTAATAATTTTTTTCTTTCTAATACACAAACATTCGCAAAATAGAAAAGACATTCATTTAAATGGAATTACACTCTTCGTTAAGATCTTATTACATAACAATCACTTAACACAACATTAATATAGAAATTACATTACAACAATTATCTAAAACCTCTAAACAACCTCTACTACGAACTGGTTGGCCCAACTGCTGCAGATTATCCTCGGTGACATGGGTAACTCCAATCCTGCATGGATACACACCCATGCTAAGCATAAAAGCTTAGTGGGGAAAAAAATAATATGGACAACCATTCACAATGGTCGTCAGTCACAACACACAATAAATATCCAAAATAAAATCATTTGAATATAAATACATGTTTATACAGACTTAAACATCTTATTTAATACACACATAAAATTGATCATAGTCGAAATATTTTAATCATAATCATTTACAAGGTCAAACAGGATGACAATCTTAATTAATTCATGCTTTTCATGTTTTATTAATCATATATCTCATGTCACACATATCATTTTATTAAGTCTATAATCAGTTCTCAACTACAATAATTCTCACACATCAAAGGGTCATGAGCAAGCAGCTAGTCATCTAACTTCAGGTTCCAGCATATAAATGCATTCCATACATATAGTTACGTTCATTTAATCACTTATTTCAAATCGTTGCATTACCTTCGTGACATTAACTCATGTTAATATTTCAAAAAGAAATGACCAAAGCTGGACCATGTAGGCTTTCAAAGGTGTTATCACATTTTCGCATAAGGATCCTTACCGGATCCAAGACACATAGGTGCGCAAAGCGCAAACTTATGCCACATATAGGTCACAGCAGGCAATGTGATCACATTCTTATTATGTGCATAATCTTACACAAATATTCACATATCTTTATCAATTCACACTTATTGTTCAATACACATACTCATGTTCATTTAATGCCTGCTAAGTCAAAGGGGTGGATAACGAGTAACACATAGATACCCAAAGGTACCAATAATACTTTCTTAACGCATGGATACCCGAAGGTATCAAAATCATTCTTTTCTTTTTATTTCAAAAACATTTTCACATGGGATCTTAAACAAGATCCAAGGCAGAGGGATCATGAAGATCCATTCGGGGGACCTGATCAGGGTCCAAATCATACACAGGCTGCAGCAACACTAACTTTATTAGGCATACCTAACTATCCACTACTCGACTAACGCAGGCTAAACACATATATGTTTCTTTTAGTGATGTACATGATATTTTTAATACTTTTCGTACGTGCATACTTTTATTATAGTCACATAATAATCACACGCATAATTCATTATAAATTAAAGCAATAGCGCATATACCATACGACAAACCATAACCTTTTTATTTTAATCCCAACATAATTTTTACCATATTCCTAAACATTCATTTTAACTATAGCTTATATGGTACAGTGTATCCAAACATCACACTAAGAGTCGCGCTCGCGACAGAAAACTAGATGATCTCTATCGCGCTCGTGACAGAGCCAAGCCTCACACCCCGCCCACATGATTCGAGTTCCAATGGGCCACTACACTTGACAACATTCATGTCAATTTTTTTTATCAAATACAACTTCACATAAAAACATATTTATACTTATGATGTCCATAAACAATTTCATAATAATTATTTCCCCAAAATTCATGCATTAAACTCAAGAACTTCAACACAAGTATCTTAAACTACTCAACTTATTAAGAATCATTCCGTAATTAGACAGTCATATAAAAAATGTTTGAGATACGAAAGGTTCATCTCAATTTCAATTTATGACACACTTAAAGCAATCATTTAATTCATTCTTAATATACCATACAAATTCTAAACTATAAATAAGTCAACTTGAGACTTGAATCATTAATGGTTCAACAAGCTTTAACAAATCTATGCATACATGCCACATTTATTTTTAACAAATACCAAGGCATTACTAGAGCTCAATTGGTACATTATCTTTCATATCCGAATAAATTTCTATATTTTGGTTTAGACTTGGAAGAGTGTTCTAAACTTCCTATGTATCCCAAAGAGTTGGGAATCCAAACCCCGTAATTCTACTAGCTCAAAACGCAAGTTATAGAATTTTACTTCAAATTGCCTAACATAATATAAATCCAGTCAATATTGAACATACTCGAAAATGTTCGACTCATTAAACTTTTAAGTAACTAAGTCAATATTCCTATTTATAACCTCAAACACTTGTATCCCTAAGTAATAGCAATTTATTCACTCATTTCCAAACTCTAAACATATGATGAATATGTCTCAAAAGGTTCTGAGGAAATTCGGGTGCATTTTGGAAGGAAAAACATTACAAAATACAAAACCTAAAGAAGGTTAAAGAGGGGCAATGGTTCATACCAACCATAAAGCTCAAAATAAGAAGAAAACCCTTCAATAAGTAGGTTCTATAACGCTCAAAAAAGGGGTCGTGCTCGTGACAGAAGCCTCCCCCAATTGCCTTACGAAAAAAAGACTAACGTGACTACTTCTCGCCCCCGACTTTGTACCGCCTAAACAAACCTCTTAGACTCATTTTTAGCCAAAAATTCCTCTTAACAAATGTTTCTTAGGATGTTACTTTCAAATGCAACAAATTTCGGATCAATTGGACATCTATAACTCCAGATATGATCTACACAACCCACACTGCTCCTGTGAACCCGTCTAAGTACAGACACCCTGATTTTTACCGTTTTCAAGGATATTAGAGCTAGAATTGGCTTTTCGTCCTTCAGAGACAACTTTAGTATTTGAATTATCTTTCTAATGGCACTAGTCTCACACAATTTGGACATCTATAGCCGGACTTATTGCCAAAACATTCACTAAGGGTCCAGTGAACTCTGGGCAGAATTTTCCCCATAAACTCAAACTCTCTAAAATTAAACCAATCCACACAACCAAAACTAACACAAGAAACCCAACTTGACAAATAAATATCAAAATATCAATATACACATATACATATATCAAATGAATAGAATTCCTAAACCTGAACATCCTATGCTCCAACTAGGTTAATGGTTGCACTTACTTGCTCCCATACTTTTCCACACTCACAATCATTCAATTCCTCATCAAAAACACACATAAGAACCCAATTACATCTATCCTTTAATCAAGTAAATGAAGAGGAGAAGAAGAAGAAAGGAATTGATTACTTACCTTAGCAACCCCAAAAATTTGCTAAAATCCTACAAAAACTACAGCCACTTGGAAAAGAATTGCGACAAAGAAGAAGAAGAAACAAAAGAAGGAATAGAAGAGAAGCAAGAGGAACGTGAGAGAGGAACAGATTTTTGCCCTCTTTCACATTCTCTCTCCTCTTGAATACCCCTCTCCCTTTCATTCTTATCCCCCTTGCAAGTAGCACCATCCTATTAGCCCAAAGTAGATTTTTATTACAATTCTACTATTTAGTCCACCAACTCTCCTTTAATCTTACAATAACCCATTACATAAATATAATTCTTACATTGGTGTGACGCGCGCCGAACCCCGTGGCTCCCGAAGGCCCGATTTTAGGGCGATCAAGAGAGGTTCATGAAAACTTGTAAGGTATTTACAAGTGCGTCCATTTTGGGCAACAAGGAGGTTTTTTGGAGTCGCCACCCAATAGAACATTGGGAAAGGTCATCTAGCCTCAGTGAGCCTAAGACGGCGTTGCTATGTCTATTTTGGGCAAGCTAGAGGTGTCTCGGAGATCCCACCCTAATAAAACATTAGGATGGTCCTCTCGCCTCGTGGAGCCTAGGACTATGCAAATTAAAGCCTTTTTACGGGACACAAGAGGTGTCTTGGAAGTCCCATTCCAATGGAACATTTGAAATGGTCCTCTCGCCTCGTTGAGCCCAAAGACCAGAGATGGTTCGGGACTTCCCATTTATTCATACATTTATTAAGTTTATAATTGAGTTTTAAATTTAGCGTTTCATCCCATTTCTCATTCAATTTTAATGCAATTTAATTAAAGCGCATGTCAATCACATAAAGAATGAGGTAAATAAAATAAATGAAAGCAAAATAAATTACAAAAAAAATTAGGGGAGGAATACAACCCCCATTTGTAAATAAAATACAAATCATACATAAATCGGGCTATTTATTAAAAATGAGGACATTGGTCCTCTCATGCATAATTAAAGAAAATAATTTTAAAGTGACAATTTATTTTGGATGAACAAAGTTAGGACATTGGTCCCATTTTATTTAGAAAAAAACAAATTAATTAAGTATAAATATTTTTGTGATTTTTTAATTAACATGCATAAAAAATAATTTATTACAAATTACATATATAATAAAATAATGTAAGCAAAGTAATGAAAATAATAAAAATAACAAATCAACTCCCAAATGGATCTTCAAATCTTCATGGGCTCGCACTTGGCATGGAAAAGACTCACACATAAAGAATAAGTATTGAAATAAAAGAAAAAAAAAACAAATAAAAGTGAAGTTAGTAAAAAATTAATCAAACATATAACATGAAAACAATTAAATTAAGGCAATCGAAATTGCATCATATATGACAAGCCAACTAAAATGACATAATAAAAATATGCAATCTAATTAGTTAACAATTTAGCATGCGTAAAAGATAACATAACAATAATAAAATTCAACATGCATAAACAACCATAAAATAATGATGATAGAATTTAACATGCATAAAAATACAAAATAACAACAATAACATCCAATCATGCATAAAAAGCAAAAGTAATAATAAAAATCAGCATGCATAAAACATAATTAATAATAGTAATAATAAAATTAAACAAGAATAAGGATATTAATAATAATACTAATGAAGGTAATAACTACAATAATAATAATAACACAATAATAACAAAGAATATGAACAATCAAATAATAATAATAATAATAATAATAATAATAATAATAATAATAATAATAATAATAATAATAATAATAATAAAAATAAAATCAAAGAAGATGAACAATCCAACTAAATATGGAGGAATAAAATGAAAATAAGACAAGCCAATTATGCTAAAACATGTTAAATGATAATACTAATACTATTTATGAACAAAAAATGATGACAATAATATGAACACGAACAATTAAATGAGAAATAAGAAAAAGAAATAATAAAATGAACAATTAAATAAAAATAAAAAATAAGAAGCAAAAGTATGAACAATTAAATAATAGATCTAAAAGAATTTACTTGATAATTAATTAAATAAAATCAAAAGAATAAGAAAATAAGAAAAAAATGATAAAACTAAAAGAATTTACATGTTAACTAATTAATTGGAAAAAGAAAAAGAAATTATAAATTAAATTAAGAAATTGAGCCAATAATGTTTAACCTCAAAATTTATCTTGAACAAATGAAGGTAGATGATCCAATTCCATGTCTTGATTTGTAAGAATTAAATTTGAAAAATAAAATATTTAAAATGATTTTTACTTAAGAACAAATAATTGATTTATTTGTCTTAAAATAAAAATTGTTTGATGCGAAGAAGAAAAATTTCGAAGAACAAAAATTATTCTTTTTTGTCTCAAGAATTCACTTGGAAAATTTATTTAGAAAAGTTGAGAGAATTTGGTTTGAGAGAAAAAAGAAGAAAAATATTTTCTAAAAAAAATGCCCCCTAATTCTCTCTCCAAAATCTTTTTTATTACTCCCCAAAAATCAGATTTTTTAATTAAAGAATTAAATTGACTTAATTTCAATAAAACCAAAAAACTGAAGAAAATCAAAGGTTTGGAATTTTAAAAGTTTTACGATTGTATTCTAAAAAAAAAAATGAAGAAAAATGAATTTTTGGGGCCAAAATGGCCAAAAATCAGAAAATGGGCGACCAGGAGGCGACAGGGGCGAGGGACACCCCGTCGGAGCGCCCGACGGGCGTCCCCGCGCGCAGGGCGCGCGTGACAGACAAGCCGTCATGCGCGCCTACACGGAGCTTCCGCGCAGCGCGCGGGCTAGCGTGGCCCGCCTGCGTGCCGGGGCGCTGCGGATCGTGCCCAGCGCTACCGCAGCCCGACATTCGCGCGAATTTTTTTTTTTTAAATTTTCTATAAAACACAAAAAATTAAAAACTCACTTTTTTTATCCCAAAATAATTTTTAAAACATTTTTAAAATACATTTTTATTTATTCCTAACAAATCAAAACGACAAGGAAATTATCACTTCCAACTTTCATTCTTTTTGCTTATAAATCGGCACACTTAATTTCATCATTCGGTAATCCTGATCAAGGCTACTCGGGACCCAGTGTCTACAGTTGCCCCCAATTTTGGGGAGGCTAGTGTGTGGGTGTCTAGGTGAGTCAAAATTCAGGAAAGGTTAAGAAGCCTGTACCTGAGGTTGCCTCCTTCCAGCTGCTCTCTCGGGAACAGTGCTGTGATTTTAACTGTGAGTATCCTCTTGGATTGCACTGAGTCGCTGACAAGACTACAAAGTGCTAGGGACCATCCTAAGATGGTGATGCACCGGGTCTGCTACAGACTACAAAAAATACAACAAGAGGATTGCACCGAGTCTATTACAGACTACTAAAAGTGCAAATGTCATCCGTAGATGACGCTGCACCGAGCCTGCTACCGGCTACAAAAAACGCAAAAGGAGGATTGCACCGAGTCTGCTATGGACTACAAAAAGTGCAAAAAGAGGACTGTACCGAGTCTGCTATAGACTACTAAAAGTGCAGCTGCCATCCGTAGAAGACGACGCGCCGAGTCGCTGATAAGACTACTAAAAAGCGCAAGAGGAGAACTGCACCGAGTCGTTGACAATACTACTAAAAGTGCAGAGGTGTCATCCGCAGATGACTGCACCGAGTCTGCTACAGACTACTAAAAGTGCGAAAACCGATGACCTTCATTTTTATAATTCCTGCAAAGTCATGTGCACAGAAATATATACAACAATTTAAGTGTATATGATATGAGATGTAAATGTTTGTATGCATGTATGATATGAGATGTAAATGTTTGCAAAAATAGATTGACCCTATCCTAGGTGGTTAAGGGTCTGCTGAGGATATAGCTTGGCTGCTGCATTGCGTCTCCAAGGATCTGAAAGAGTGACATCTTGGCTTTAGGGACTCTGACCCCAAAAAATTTTCTGAGAGAGACATCAAGTGTGCATCTTTGCCCCCCGGCCAATGATCACATGCCCAGGATTCTAACTCATGCATTATTTGACTGAAGAATGATCATCCGAAGTAATGCCGCCTTATAGCTCAAGGCATCAAACGTTATTGCTTTAAAGGTAGTGCGTCCCTTGTGGATTTTTACACTTGCTTTTCTTTATGGGAAATGCATCCCGTCTGGATTTTCACATAACCCTATGCCTAACTTTTGCTTGGAATGGACCCAACCCAATCCATCGGCTTTTATTTATTTCATTCATTTTTTGTAGGGCAGACTGCCTGTTTCCAGGTTTACACCCTGCCCTTTGGCCTAACTTTTGCCTAGAGAGCTAGTTACGGTTTTCATCTCTAACGGCCTTTTTTTCTTCAAGATTTTTTACTTTTTTTTAAGGAACTACAAGAGAAGGCTATTATCAGAACCACCGCTAAGAGTGAATAGCACATATCTGCTTAGGCACCTTCCGACAGAATGATTAGATAATAGTCATTAGATGAATAAGTGATATATTTCTTTTTAAGGCATAACTAAAAAAACAATGAAAATGAAAACTGTATTCTTTTATTAATTGCAAAATTGAGTACATTTCTATATGATTTCATCATACATGATCCTTATTTAACAAGAATTCAAAAGCACAAGACTACACCTAATCTCGGAATAGATCTTGTAAGCATCAAACTCCTATTATCAATCGACCTTCTCGGGTTTTCTCGATTGAACATTTTCTCTTGGCCCTTAATTTTTGCCCAGGATACCTCTTTCGGTTTTCACCCTGACAGGGCACCCAATTTTAGCAAGGCCGCATTTTTTCGATTTTCGACCTGCGGGGCATTTATTCTCTTCTTTTTATTTTCTGGTCTTTAGCCATGGAACCTTTTTAGTCTATCGACATTGACCGGGTCTTTAAACTCATTCCCATCGCTGTCCGCTAAGATTGCTGCTCCCTTTGTTAGCAACTTTTTCAAAATGAACGGGCCTTCCCAGGTTGGCCTGAATTTTCCTCTTATGTCTAGCACTCCTGGCCTCATCATTTTAAAGAACAGGTCCCCTTCCTTCAACAGGTGCTTTCGTACCTTCTTGCCAAAGGACTGAGCTAGTCTCTTCTAATAAACCTAATTGTGATAATAGGCTCTCAACCTATCTTCATCCAACAGATTCAACTGCAACAATCGCTGTTGTGTCCATTCTATCTCTGGAATCTCGGCTTCCATGACTAACCTTAAGGATTTAAGCTCAATTTCAACTGGCAGAACTGCTTCGGTTCCATATACCAGACAGAACGGTATTGCTCCTGTAGAGGTTCTGACTGTGGTTCTATAACCCCATAGTGCAAAAGGTAGCTTTTCTGCCTAATTTTTATAGCTCTGAACCATCTTGGCCAATATTCTTTTAACATTCTTATTCGCCGCTTCAACCGCACCATTAGCTTGAGGACGGTAAGGAGAAGACTTGTGATGCTGGATTCCATACTTCTGAAGCATCTGTTTAGTTTCTGCTAAGAATTGTACCCCATTATCAGATACAATATGGTGTGAAAGGCCATATATGCATATCAAATTCCGCTCGATGAACTTAGCCATATCCCTAGCATCAATCGTCTTCAAAGATTCAGCTTCGACCCACTTAGTGAAATAATCAATGGCAACTATGATGAACCTGTGCCCATTAGATGCTGTAGGACGTATCTCACCTATGATATCTATCCACCAAGCTGCAAATGGCCATGGAGATGTCAAATTATGTAGCTCTGAAACTGGCACATGCCTCAAATTCGCGTATTGCTAACATAACTAGCATTGCTTCACATATTTTGAACAATCCGTATTCTTCGCTAAGGCTAAGCCATTCATGTGAGCTTCGCAGACTCCGGCATGAACCTCTTCCATAACCTTCTCAGCTTCTTTCTCCGCCAAACACCTTAATTGAATACCATCAACTTGTCTCTTATACAAAGTGCCATCTACAATGATGAATTGAGTGGACAACTTCCAAATCATCCTTTGGTCTTTCTCAGTGGCTTCCTCTGGAAAAACTGACCGTTCTAAATAATTCTGAATGTCGTAGTACCAAGGGTTTCCATCGGTGGCCCCAACATCCATCACCTGCTCAGCTTCAAAATAAGGCTTTTCCGAGCTGGTGATCAGCACGGGTTTCATAGCAACCTCTGTTGGATTATCCCACATGGACACCAATGTCGCTAGAGCATCAGCCAATTGATTTTTATCCCTGGGGATGAAGTGAAAGGTGCAAGTCTCGAACTGGCTACTCAACATTCTCAAATGCTTCACATAAGGTAACAGCCTCTCTTCCTTAACTGACCATTCCCCTCTGATCTGATGAATAACTAATGAAGAATCTCCGAAGACTTCTGCGGTCTTTGTCCCCAGAGCCAGCAATGCTTCCAATCTAAAGATGCAAGCTTCATACTCTGCTTCATTATTGGTCGCATTGTACCTCAGCTTCTTGGCTAATGGCAGCTTTTCACCATCCGGGGTCGTAAGAATGATCCTCGCTCATGCGCCTTTACTGTTAACTGCCCCATCAAAGAACATCTGCCACCCTTGTACTGCTATGGCCATGACATCTTCATCTGAGAAATTTTATTCGAATTGGTCTCCCTCAATAGGATGCTCAGCCAAGAACTCCGCTATAGCTCTTCCTTTAATTGTTTTCCTGGTGATGTATTCGATATCAAACTCCTGCAATAATAGTAACCACCTTCCCATCTTTCCTAGTAGAGAGGGTGCTTCCCGAAGGTACCTGAGCGGGTTATGCTTAGAAACCGCTTTTACGCTAAAGGAATGAAAGTAGTGCCACAAATTCTTAGAAGCCTAAATAACTGCTAAGCATATCTTTTCCACTTCCACATATTTGGTTTCATATGTCAGGAATTTCTTGCTAAGATAGTAAATAGCAAACTCTACCCCAAAGTCATCCTCCTAGGCCATCATGGCACCCACTTAATTATCTTCTACTGCCAGATATAAGATTAATGGTTTGGCACGTCGTGGTGGTCTTAAGACTGGCGAATTCAGGATATAATCCTTAATAGTATCAAAAGCCAATTGATAATCATTATTCCACACCACCGGTTGATTCTTCCTAAGTAGCTTGAAGATGGGCTCACATACTGAAGCAAGCTTGATAATAAACCGATTGATGTACTGAACCTTTCCCAGGAAACTTCTAACCTCTTTCTCTTTTTGAGGCACTGGCATCTCTCTGATGGCCCTGACCTTGTCAGGATCTACTTCAATTCCTCTCTGGCTTACCACATGGCCTAACAGCTTACTTGAGGTAACTCCAAAAATGCACTTCTTGGGATTGAGGCACAGATCATACTTATTGATCCTTTGAAAGAACTTTTCCAAAGCCTCGAAGTGACCTTCTCTGGTATCTGACTTGATCATCATGTCATCAACATACACCTCCACTTCCTTGTGGATCAAATCATTGAGAACTCTAGTGGCCATCCTCTGATAGGTCGCTCCTGCATTCTTTAGTCCGAAAGGCATGACCCAGTAAGCAAATGTACTCCATTCGGTGATGAAAGCTATCTTAATTCGATCCACTATCTTGTTAAGGATTTTATTGTTCCCTGCGTACCCGTCCATAAAGCTATACATCATGCAAGCAGCGGCACTATCTACGAGCACATCAATATGAGGCAAAGGAAAATCATCTTTCGGGCAGGCTTTGTTCAGCTCCCGATAGTCCACATATACTCAAACTTTTCCATCCTTTTTAGCCACAGGAACTATATTAGCCAGCCACGTCGGGTATTTAACCTCCAGTAGAAACTTAGCCTCAATCTGCTTATGGATCTCCTCTTTCACCTTCTGAGCCCATTCTGGCCTAAGTCTTCTGAACTTTTGCTTGACCGATTTACTCTCTGGGTAAGTTGGAATGGCATGTTTGGCTACATCTCGATCAATTCTTGGCATGTCCTCATAGGTCTAGGCAAAGAATTTTTCATATTTTTTTAATATTCTCTCAAATTTTAGCCTCTCCTCAGGAGTTATATCTGATGCTATCAAAATTTTCTTTGGATTCTCCAAAGTTCTGAGATTAAATGCAGTCGTACTAGTTGAGTTAATTTCAAAGATGAATGCATCATGTTTATGATCATGAGAAATGAAATCATCAGAAACATCACACAAGTAAGCAAAGTTATTCATCTCATTAATGTAATCAGAAACATTAACATTGTCATTAAAAAGTTATGGCATAAACAACTACTGTCTTCATCTTCTTTCCCTGATGATGTTGCAGTCAACTGGGCTTTGACTTCTTGGCTTGGTGGAGGCTTTTCAACTACCTTCGGTGAGATCTTCAAATTTTCAAACTTCAGCTCTAGCTCTACCATCTTTTCCTTTACCTTCAACCTGGTAGCTAACAGCTTATTAGTTACAATCTCCTCAGGCCAATCCCTGTCCCAAATATTGCACTGAGTCATGATCTCCTCATCCCAGAAGTTCTCTGTGGACTGGATAACTCCAAAATCCCAGTTAAAGACATCATTGAAAATTTCAAACCCCGGAATTATCTTTCCATTTATCCACTGAGGCTCTTCATCACCAGTGTAGGCACAGACCGAAGATGAGGGAATAAAACTCTCTGAAATGTGGGCGATCTTCTTTTGCACTTTCTTCCTGCCATGCTCTCCATTGTAGCCCAGACCCTTCCGATCTTTATGGCCTTGTGTTGTGATAGCAGACTGCAACAATTATGAGATTTTTCCCAAACCAGCACCTTGAAGGAATGCATCCTCTTCATCATGTTCATCACTTGAGGGCTACCTGCCAAGCCCTGTTCCTCTCCTATCACAGATATATGAAAACCACTGAATGGCTAATTAGAGATCCATAAGGCAGACACTTGGTTTTCTCTCACTGCTTTGACAGTCACCACCTCTCCTTCATGAGGTATCTTTATCATCTGGTGTAGGGTAGACGGCACTCCTCCCAATTTATGGAACCACGGTCTTCCCAATGGGGCTGAGAAATTTGCTGGGATAGGTGTCACACCCCGTTTGTCACCTAGTAGTACGAGCCCTGTGTATGTGTGCATTTGTGTTTATTTTGGCATATGACAAGGGTATTTTGGGGTATACTACATGTTTGTGGATTTTGTTAGCATGTGGATGCATGTATGTTATTAGAGTGTGAATTAGTTGGGATATGTTTATGTGTGCATGAGTGTACTATTGTAGGGTATGAGTAGTGGAGTTGTGATTGTATGTTTTATTCATACATAAGTAGGGTGTGCATTAGTTGGTAGAGTATTGTGTGTGTTTTGATGTATGCATGTAGGGTGTGAATTATGAAGACCCACCAATAGTATGGTGCCATGTGGAAAAAGGGAAAGTGTTTTCTTGAGGAAAGAGAAAGAGAAGAGCATAAATCTGCTCTCCCAATTCCCATTTCCCCTCTTCTCTTTTGCTTTCCCTTCCCCTTCCTCTTCCTCTTCTCTATCTTTGCTCACTCCTTTGTGATTAGGTTTGGTGGATCTTGGTAATCTTATGGAGTTTGTTTGGTAAGTTGCTGCATTTTTTATTTAGTGTGTTCATCTTCTTCTTCTCTTTACATTTTTGGGGTTAGAGTTAATCTAGGATTTTGATTAATTGTTTGATTTGTTGGGTGTTGTTTAGGTGAGCCTTCCCATGACCCTAAAGACAAGGATAAGGTTAGGACTAGTGGAACAAAGTGATAAGAGATAAGGAGTTTTCAGGTTTGGGAAAATGTTATGTTTTGATGATGTGTGTTTTGAAATTCTGGAAATTGTATGGTGTTTGGGAATTTTTGTGTTAATTTGTCTGTTACTAATTCCTAATTGATGAATTGAATTTTCTGATGTGTTAGTTTATGTGCTACGTGGATTTGAATTAAATTGGGTAAAGTGATTATGACAAATGAGTTGTTTGAAGCACATAGAATTCCAACGGGTGAATCTGCCTAGGTGGGTCTGATTGACCTTTTGTCACTCTATTTAGCATAAGTTGAGTTTTGCAACTCCAAAATACATGATTCCAGTTGTGTTAAAACCAAAATATCTGTGTCTAAAACGTTGTGAAGTAACTATAATATAATTCGGACTCTAACTATTTCAAAATCGCCCATTACTGTAGCGAAATTTGTCAGGTGTGTCTATGGAGCAGGGTAGAGACATTTGAGTATATCTTCCCGATTTCAGCTCCAAATAATCTGAAATTTTGTCACTAAAAAGATAAGATCTTGAGGATTAATTGTTATGAAGACCATTTGGTCTGAAAATGTTTTTTTACTAGTTCAAAAAAATGCAAGTAGACTAAGGAACTGAATTCTGCCCTCCATGCTGTGCTCTTAATTTTGATAATGTTTGGGGACTGGTTAGAAAGCACAGCTGTGCTTTTAGTAGGACACAACTGTGTTTTTGGCAATTAGATCAACAATTAGCAGCAGAGCATAGCTGTACTTTTTATAAAGCACAGTTGTGTTTTAGTAAAATTTTTCCCTCTTCACCAATTCATCCTAGAATCAGTTCTACACCTCCGAATTAGCCCCAAAGTGTTTAGAAACGCCTGAAAAATTTAATGTTACTTATTTTATAGTTAGGTAATGAGGACATATAATTAAATTACCTGTGAATTGAATAAAATCTTATAACAAATAATTAATTAATATGATGATTAACCATGAATTAAACTATAAGCATAATTTGCTAGATGAATAAATACTCATGACGAGAATTATATAACATGTTTATAATTTATGATTAAGGCATTAAACCTAATATATTATTTGATTAAATCTAATTTAATTAGGAAGCAAGAACTTGTGATTTGAATATTACATGAGTTATATATTACTCGTGTTTGTGCTCTGTTATAAACGTGAGAAGGGTGTACATTAGATGGCTTTCTTTGTTCAGTAATTTCTTTGCTTTGGATGTTTTTTTTTTTTGTATTATATTTCATGCTAAGCTATCTAAATGTTATTTAGCGTCTTCTTATATGCTAAATATTTGTATGCCATATTATGCCTTAACCTATGAACTAAATATGTCATGCTTAAATATAATTGATTTATGTATGTTAAATTCAATGGTTATTCATATTGAACAAATGTGTAACTAAATGTGAATTGTATTATACATGACCTGTAAGAGTCAGTTTAGTGGATAGTTAGGCATGCCTAATAGAGTCTCTTAGCTGCAGCCTCAGTTCTGTCTGGACCCCAATCAGGTCCCCGTTTGGTTCCTCGCAAACCCCTTATGCGTTTTGGATCTTGTTTAAGGTCCCCCTTTGTAAAATGTTTTGAATGCGACAAAAATAAAATGGTTTTTGATTCATACCTGTAAGGTACGCTATGCGTTCGATTTTTGCCCATAAGGTACGCTATGCGTTTACTTGTTATCCACCATTATGAGTCAGCAGGTGCTCTTTTTTTTTGCTCCGCTTTGATATGATTACAAGAATATGGTATTCGGATGCGTATAATGATAAGTATGAGAAATCAACTAAAGTGTAAATGAATGTGGATGTGAACTTCTTAATGCATGTCTTTATTATGCTAGTATGATTATACAACTGATATCATTATCCGCCTTTGTCATATTGTATGTGTATGGCATAGACGACCATTGTGAATGGCCGTCCACTCTTTTACTGTGTGTTCCCCACTAAGCACTTATCGCTTAGCACGGTGTTTTATCCGTGCAGGTGTGGATGATGGTGTTCTTTTGGGAGAGTCATCGCCAGTCAAGCCAACACAGAGGGATTAGTGTTAGGGCTTTATTTTTGATAGCATGTTGATTCTTTTGTATCAGAACTCTCTTTACACCATTATTTTGTAAAGCTTCCGCATTTATATTCTTTTGGGATATGTAATTATCTTATTCTTGCTTTTGATTAGAACATTATTGTAACGGATTTTGCTATTATAATGATGGATCATTCTGATACTTATGAAGGTTTTAATTTTCCTGTAATGATGTGTGGTTATTATGTATGAATGTATGCTTTGTATCTTTATATGCTTGGTGACACACCCGGCTCATACGGCTTCTCACTCCTGGAGGATGGGTACGCCTATGTATGGGTAGGGGGTGTTACAAAAGGCAAGACCACAAATTCTGCCTCCATCTCAATGGGCCTAGTCCTAACTAGAGCTCTGAATGTTCCTGATGCCTGTCTCCAAGAATTATCGCAGGCCGTGATGGTTAGATCAGACTTACTCAACATACTCTCGTCCATCCTAAAAGCCTGAAGTGCCACTAAAGGGCAGACATTTATGGATGACCCATCATCAACCATAACACAAACAGTGTGCTTGCCGTTAATTTGTGCTTTAATGTATAATGGTTGGTTGTGATTGCGGCCTTCAACTAGCAAATCTACGTCAGAAAACACCATTTTCTCTCCGGATCCCCCTTTTACAAGGTCTAGCAGCTCAGATGGAGAAATTGTAGTGGCTACGGTGGACTCACTCAAAGCCTCGACTAACTTCTGTCTGTGGGAAGGGGACTGTCTCAAGAGGTCCCAAATTGATATTTGAGCCGTGGTCTTTTTCAGCTGCTTTACTATTGAACTTTCTTCCGGCTCCTTCTCTACAGGTGCTTGAACTGAGTCCTGTTGTTTCTCAACTTCGAAGACCACTCTCCCACTTCTTGTTACAGCCCTAACTCTATCCTCCTCCTCGGAATCCCATGGATCCGTGAATTGTCCATCTTTATCCTCTTCATCTTCCTCTCCACTCTCACTAGTGGACCAACAGTCTATCGCCACCATGTGAATCCCTTTTTCACTTGCCTCAGGGCGAGTGATAGCGACGTATTCATTGCCATACAAATCTTGTAATACATACCATTCGGGTAGGCTCGATCCATTCGTGAAGACAGGCGATGGCACAGTATTGAAATTGGAATTCATCTTGCTCTCCCTCTTCTCAAGATCGATGATCTGCTTACTATCGATGAGATCCTTAATCTAATGCCTCAGCCTGAAGCAATTATCTGTCAGATGCTCAGTATGTTGGTGAAAGGCACAGTATTCGTTCTCCTTATGCCCCGGTTCCCCTTGGGTCCTAGCTGGCCTAGGTGGCATGTGTTGTAGTTTCCCCTCCTTCATCAACCTCTTCAATACCCATGACAAAGGCCTACCCAAATTCGAGAAGTACCTCTGATTTATTCCTGTTGCCGACACCTCAGCTGTCTTCCCGCTTCTGTTACCACTGCTGGAACTAGCTGACTTGGTTGCACCTTGATCATTGTAGCCCTTCTTGGTATAAGCCTCACTGCTTGCCCTTCTAGCCATATATTCTCCTTCTACCTCTATAGCAATGTCCTTCAAGGACTCCCAATCTTTCAACCCCTTCATTTTCAGTCCATCTCTCAGATATGGGCTAGCATTCCAAATGAATAATCGGATCTAATCATGTGTATCGGGTTTGCGTTTCATCTCCATAACCCGATTCCTCCACCGAGTGAGGTATTCATGGAAAGACTCCCTAGCCTTCTACTGCAACAGCTCTAGATCCTTCATTGTGACCTCCATCCGGGTACTGCAATCGTATTGCTTTAGGAACTCTTCAGTCAATAAGTCCCAATCTTCTTTGGACCTCCTGTCCAGCCCATGGTACAAGTCAATGGCAGCCCCTGTAAGGCTCAAGCAAAAGTATTCTATCTTCTACTTCCTTGTTAAAGTCGTCCCCGTCATGACTAGTGAACTTGATGTGTGCAGCAGGGTCAGAGGTTCCGTCAAATTTTGGGATATCAGGAATCTTGAAGTTCTGGGCCCATCCAGCCGTTCATTCCCCTTCCTATCGTTATCATCCTTGTCATAGCCTTAAATTTCTCCTCCATCTTCCTCCACATTGCTTCCTCTAGCTTCGGTGACTTTCCCTTTGCTACCATCTGTTCCTCTTGCTCATCTTCCCATAAGTCAACCTCAAATTTAGGGCCTTCTCTACGCTCAATAGGCGCTGGTGCTCTTACCTCAACCGCAGGTGGGTCAACTATAGCAGAGGGATCCTCCCTAATAGCCCCTTGATCATCTGGCCCCCTAATAGGAGCAACAACAACTTGTTGCCCAGCTATGGTAGTGGCAAGGTTGCCCATCATTGCCATCATTCTAGCCTCAAACTCATCCATTCTTCTTCCTACTTCCTCGGCGATCATTGCCCGGGTTGCATCAGACCCACTTGATTGGTTAGTCATACTTGTATCAGCTGATGATTCTGAAGAGAAAGTCTCACTACCCTCTGAAGGAGAATCTGAGCTCTGATATGACACTAGCTCTAGTAACCCCAAGAGTGGAATCCTTCTAAGTCGACCGCCGGGACCCCTAAATCACCCGGGCGAATCTATAATGGCTGAAAAAAATACATCTCGTTAGGATGATGCATGATTGAAATGCAATGCACGGTCGTGCTGATGCAGCATAGACAAACACATGCAAGCATATAGATCCTTCCAACCTTATTGCCCCTACATACGAGGTAGCATAGTCTCTTTCCTAAGTGGGCTTTATCCAAGGGTTAACAAGGAACCCATCGGATACGTATGGTACACGGTGGAAAATCGACAACATAACAGCTCTTATTTAATGTACATACATATGAGTGTTTTGGCCATTATGTATTTAAACACCTCAATTAAATTAAGATGGGCCTACTGGGGCATGAAAGCCTTTGATGAAAGACCATTTAATTTAACTGATCTTGTTCAATATGTAACGGCCCACGTAGCAAGCACGGTATTATGGTACATTTCACCTAGTGAAAGTATCTATTGCTATTACATGAGCTTTGGTCAAAGGTGATGAAACTTTAGGGCTACCCAAGCATGGTCCCTGCCAATGGGTCTAGCTCATCATGAGCATAACGACCGATTGGGTCACCATTTGATATACCATAAGGTACGAGGCTTGGGCTGGTGATAATAATAATAATAATAATAATAATAATAATAATAATAATAATAATAATAATAATAATAATAATAATAATAATAATAATAATAGCAATAATAATAATAATAACATCAAAGAAGATGAACAATCCAATTAAATATGGAGGAATAAAATGAAAATAAGATAAGCAAATTATGCTAAAACATATGAAATGATAATGCTAATACTATTTATGAACAAAAAATGATGATAATAATATGAACATGAACAATTAAATGAGAAATAAGAATAAGAAATAATAATATGAACAATTAAATAAAAATAAGAAGTAAAAGTATGAAGAATTAAATAATAGATCTAAAAGAATTTACATGATAATTAATTAAATAAAATCAAAAGAATAAGAAAATAAGAAGAAAATGATAGAAATAAAAGAATTTAAATGTTAACTAATTAATTGAAAACAAAAAAAAAGAAATTAAAAATTAAATTAAGAAATTGAGCCAAGAATGTTTACCCTCAAAATTTATCTTGAAGAAATGAAGGTAGATGATCTAATTCCTTGTCTTGATTTGTAAGAATAAAATTAGAAAAATAGAATACTGAAAATGATTTTTACTGAAAAACAAATAATTGATTTATTTGTATTAAAGTAAAAATTGTTTGATGAGAAGAAGAACAATTTCCAAGAACAAAAATTATTCTTTTTTGTCTCAATAATTCACTTGGAAAAATTCTTTAGAAAAGTTGAGAGAATTTGGTTTGAGAGAAGAAAGAAAAAAGAAAATATTTTCTAAAAAAAATCCCCCCTAATTCTTTCTCCAAAATCCTTTTTATTCCTCCCCAAAAATCAGATTTTTTAATTAAAGAATTAAATTGACTTAATTTCAATAAAACCAAAAAACTGAAGAAAATCAAAGGTTTGGAATTTTAAAAGTTTTACCATTGAATTCTACAAAACAAAATGAAGAAAAATGAATTTTGGGGCCAAAATGGCCAAAAATAAGAAAATGGGCGACCAGGGGGCGAGGGACACCCCATCGTGCCGCGTGCCCTCCGCCTGCTCGCTGCGGCGCTGCGGCGCGCGCCCGCTGCCGCAGCCCGACATTCGCGCGAAATATATATATATTTTTTAAATTTTCTATAAAATACAAAAAATTAAAAACTCACTTTTTTTATCCCAAAATAATTTTTAAAACATTTTTAAAATACATTTTTATTCATTTCCTAACAAATAAAAACGACAAGAAAATTATCAATTCAAACTTTCATTCTTTTCGCCTATAAATCGGCACACTTAATTTCATCATTGGGTAATCCTGATCAAGGCTACTCGGGACCCAGTGTCTACAATTGGCCCACAATTAAATCCTTTTCCCCTTCAATTAAGTCCTAAATTAATACCGTACAATTTTGAAATTGGACGCACTTGCCGAAACTTTCACAATAATACCGAATTCGTTCTTTCGGCACACCTGACACCACAACTCACATACATTCAACATGTAACTGGTCGATTCTCAAAATTTATCCCTCATAGTTACTTATTCCATTCTATTAAATCCATATATGCAAAATGACCTAGTTACCCTTTTTCTTAATTCTATTCATATCTTTTCTCCTACTTAATCACTCTGACCACCAAATCATACAGTTTCTATAACCAAAATCCCTAGAAATATACAAATCCTTCTAGGGTACATTCGGGGTGTTATATAGAGCACAAAGACGGAGATTGGAGGTGCTATGCCACTCGCAAATCTTTTCCAGTAGGTTCCTGTCTTGGCCATTCTTGGAGCAAATGGGCATGTGGGAGGAGGTCAGCCCCCTGTTAGCAGCGATAGGCTTGACTAACTTTCTTATGGCAACTTACCCCACCTACCCAGAGGTTACTAGGGAGTTTTTGGCCATGATACAGTACAAAGTGTTCTCGAGACCAGATACAGAGCCTAGAGATATATCATTTCGGGTCAGAGACAGAGATTATTCGATGAGTTGAAGAGACTTTGCATAGGTCATGGGTCTTCCGATTGGCGACCTTGTGCTGGTACAGATAGTATTGTCCTAGCACATTGGTGGGAGATGATTACGATACTCGGAGCCCATTATGATTATAACACAACGAAGAGTACCATGTTGTCTTTGCAGGTTTTTAGATATATTCAGAGGGTTTTTGCTAGTAGTTATTTGGGCTGAGATGGGAATCTCAGTGCCATCAATGCCACAAAGATTTAGAGCTTATGGGTCATGGCGACAGGTACACAGCTCAACATTAGCCATGAGATTGTGGCCGGCTTATCTAGATAGGGTTGGGGGACTACAAGCCAGATATGTATAGGTGAGGTAGTCACCAAATTGCTACTGCACCTAGTGTAATGGCCCCAATACCGTGTCAGCTATGAATAGTATTTTTCGATAATGAATAGTGCTTTCGGGGTGAATAATATACTAGGGGTAAAAAATATTTTATTTGACTATCAAAAAATATTAGTCACGATGAGTCCGGAGTTGAAATTTGCAGTGAAATCGAGATAAAAGAGGCCTTAAAAAATCAAAAATATAAACAAGTAGCTGTTCAATTCAAATAGTAACTAGTTTGACCAAAGGTTTGATCGAGCCTTTAAAAATAGTAAATGAGCTCCAAAAATCACCAAAAATTACAGATTGGCATAAAATAATATTTATAATTTTTTGATAGTAAAAAGGAAATTTTTCGGTAACACCGAAAATTATTGAATCAGGCAGATCTGATTGAGTCTGACATGAAACAGACTTCATTTGGACTGAAATTTTGTGTACAACCTAAGTTTTACATGTTATCAATTGTAGAATCAAATTTGGGAGGAATTGGATTTGGGAAATGATAAAATCATATAAAAATTGCATTATGGGCCTAAAAGTGCACATTGGGCTTCTGAGAGTGGGCCTAGGGTTGGACAAAGGCCCAACCCATTTGACCACCTTAAATAGCTTTTAAGAGGTAGATTTGGGGAGGCAAAAGCCTTAGCCCCTCCAGTATTTCCCTCTCTCTCTTTGGCCGGGACACCTTCCTGTCCTCCTCTCTCAATTTCTTCAATCTTCCTTCAAATTTCCCACCAAATCCAACCACTCAAAGTGAAATTCAGCCTGTCTACATGAACTTTAGGGTCCCTAGTCCTTGATTTGAGTAAGGGAAGTGGATAAAATCAAGGGACAAAATAAAAAGCTTGAAATTGAGTAAGTAAAATTCAAGTTTTTAATTTAGTTTAAGGGTGCCTAGAGATGTTTTTAGGTGCATAGATTTCATTTATGAGGTTATTTTGAGTAAAAGAGAACAAATTTTTTGTGAAATATTGATGTGTATATTCAGCCGAATGTAGAAACTCAAGGAGGTGTGGAAGTTTCCAAAGGAAAGGGCAAGGAGAAGGAAACTTAGGAAGGGTTAAGCAAGTGTATAATGTTTATGGCTATGAAATCTTTCAATTTCCCTTAAAATTTGATGTGTTTACATTATGTTAATTAGGTGAACTTGTGCTAAATGCATGTGTATGTGAATATAAGTTTATAAAAGTGATTAATGGGTCCTTAAAATGACATTTAGAATGCTTAAATAGAATTAAAGGAATTTGTAAAGTAATGGACTTACCTTGGCTGACTGAAACCCTAGGGTATACTAGGGTATATTTTTGGTATACTTGAAGTCTAATGGCATAAATTGAATCTATACATGGAAATAAGTGTCCAAGAATTTAATTTGAATTTTTGGAATTGGCATGAATATTTTAAACTATAAAGTTACATTATATTTAATGTGGAAATCATAGATTATGATGAGATAATTCATGATATGTGCAAAAATTATAAAAATGTTGGGTAACTAACATAATGAACTGAAAATAAAATGGAACATGAACATGAGTGAAAGTGTTAAAATGTGAAAATTGAGTTTAAGAAAATTAAGAAAAGTTTGCCTTAAGTAGTGGTCTGGTGGTCAAAATTTAGCTCAAGATATGTTTGGCTATCCATAGGCAAACCCATACCGCGGTGCGAGTCATGACGACTTGCTTGGCTGTGGCAGATTCGCAATAGTCTAGCATAGCACATTGTCATATGTCATATATTATACGTTACACGTCATACGTTCAGTGAAAATGGTGGAGTGGTCCTTCGAGATCATTTTCTAGTGCAGTACACTGGACCTGTGGGGTCCACGTCTAGCATATCCGGTCTAAAGATTTTTGACGGGATTATACTAGGGGCATAATGGTAAAAATATCTTGAAAAAATATCTTGAAAATATATAAAAAAAGGTGAAAATGAGAATTTGAATGAAAAAACACTCAAATGAGAGAAAATAAAAAGTTTAGGGGTAAAATGATAATTTACCAAAATTATGGGTCAAACGAGTAAAACTGACAAAATATTAATTAATCGGGTTAAAAATAAAATTTAGTAACTTCGGAGGACTAAAACGTAATTTGGTATGAAATTGGAAAGATAGAGACTAGTTGATAATTTGCATATCAAATAATAGATTAAAGTGAAAATTAAGTGAAAAGTATAATTAAAACAATAAGTGTGAAAAGAATGTGCTAAAGTGTAATTTACCGTGAAACTATCAAAATGAGGACTAAAAGGAAATTTGTAGGTCAAGGGAGGATTTAGATTAAAAATAAGCGTACGTAATGGCATTTTGGTAAATAAATGATGAATAGGGACAAAATTGTAAATAATTGTAAATTTTAGGACTAAAACGAAAATTATACCGTAGAGATGGTATTTAATGGAATTAAATGAATAGTGAAGTGATGATAGTGTTTATATGTGTAATTAATGAATTTTGCTTGTTTAATGCATTTGTACATGTTCTTGAAATTTATAGATTTATAGCCACCACTGAGCATGTTTTGTAACACCCCAATACCCCTCGGGAGGAATATCGGGTTGCTACAAACACAACACTACGCAAATAGATAAACACTCATGCATGAATAATGGTGGAAATCCTACTAAAGAATAAATGTACATACAATACGCGGACGCATAAAATAGGTCAAAGCATACTTGCATTAAATAGAACTTACAATATCTATGATACAAAAATATATTAACGATATTACATGCCTTTCCTTACATATACAAAACATTATACAAGAGTTCTTTACAAAAAGAATACTATAATCATTACAAAAAGAATCCTTTCAAAACCAAAACTCCTAGTAGCCAGCAGATGAGTACTAACACTTCAAAACTGAACTTGCATACCTACACGAGAAAAACACCTATGCTAAGCAATAATGCTTAGTGGGGATATACAGATACAAAGGATTTCTAATGAAGTCACCAACATACAGAATTACCAAAGAATAACATACATACTTGTATCACACATCTCAAATATATAAACATATAACGATATAGGCATACCGATAACACTTCCATATATTGAACATATATAGCTATTGCTTACAAAGCAGGGCAAATAGCAATAATCTCTTCAAGTATTATGTACGAGAAATGATAGTATTCATGAGATAACAGGAGCAAATATATATGCAGGACATATACAAGTTAACTTGATAACTTGCAATCACACAAAACCAAAAGCATGAATTGTAACACCCCATACCTATATGTGGGGGAGCTCACCTGCATAGAGGAGTGAGTGCCCATATAGCTAAGTGTGTCACCAAGATAAACAAAACATGCATAACAAAAGCGTATAACAAATGACATTAAAACAGAGTAATCAAAAACTTTACATCTCAAATAATAGGCCAACAGAATTGTCACACCCCGTTTCTCCCCTAGTAGTTTGAGCCATTTTGTGTGCAAGTGTGTATGTGTGTGTTTTTGGCATCTGTTAATTTTAATTGAGTTTTATATATAATTGTGGGTTTTCTAAAAGCAAGGATGCATATAGGGAGTTAGTGTGAGTATTAGTGTAGTTAGACTTTGGTGTGGTGTAGAGTGTAGTGGTAGGGTGTGAGTGGTCAAATCCCACCATTGGTAAGATGACATATGGTTAGAGAGGGGTATAAATTGAAAGGAGAGAGAGAAAGAGGGAGCATAAATTCACTGGCTTGCTCTCCCATTCTCCCCTCCTCATGCCATCTCCTCTCCTCGTCTACTTCTTTCCCTTGTTCCATCTTGATTCATTTTCACTTGGCTAAGATTTTGGTGGAAATTAATCAACTCAAGTGTTTTTGGTAAGGTTTTAGTTTGGTTTTGTTCTTCTTTTTCTTCTACCTCCTCTATTTCTTTGATTGTCTTAGTGTGTGTTTTGAGTAAGGGTTTTTGTGTTTGTTGTGTGATTTTTGATGTTCTTGATCAGAGGTGACTCCTAGAGAACCTAAGGGCAAAGAGAAGGC
The DNA here is from genome assembly GCA_947683425.1 of Excoecaria cochinchinensis. Lineage (NCBI taxonomy): Eukaryota > Viridiplantae > Streptophyta > Magnoliopsida > Malpighiales > Euphorbiaceae > Excoecaria > Excoecaria cochinchinensis. The sequence goes on along the minus strand of CANTUQ010000024.1, from coordinate 74,108 downwards.
TAGTGGGAGTGGTGTTCTATGATTAGGAGGAAAGGATTTCCAGGCTTGGGATTGTTGTGGTTTTGATGCAATTTATGATTTTGTACGTTGATTTGATTTACTTGAAATTATGTGGTAAGTGATGTTCATGTTGGTCCTTATGTTATGAGTTTTGCTTGATCTGAGTTGAGATGCTTATTAATGAATTTTTTTGAATCAATTTGAGTTGTTGTGATCATGAGCATGTTTTAAGTGTATTGGAGGTATGACTTTTCATGATTTTTGCACGTTTTTCTGGGTTTTAGTTGCTTTACTCAGCGGTAAGGACATCCATACTGGAGGCTAGGCCTCAACGGTATCACTAAACCCTATAAGCGGGGTCATCGCCACTCTGAAAGTAAACATAGGCAGCTGCACTCACTACCCCTTTATAAGCGTGCTTATCTATCCACTACCTTGACACTTTAGGCTAAACTCACTCACTCAGCTCATAACATTAACATTATCGGGTAAACAAAACAAAACACTAATATGCCATTAATTACAAATACAAAACTCTAATCATATAGTAACCGTAGAATAAATAAGCATACATCATGTATTATGATGAAAACAAGCAAGATGGGACAAAAAGAAATCATTTTCAAGAGCAAAACAGGGCAAAGGAGACAACCTACTGTCGCGATCGCGACTGAGGCGAGAGGCACTGCAGAGAACAGGCAAGGAGCACGACTAGTGCTCTGGGAGCACGACTCGGACACCCACTCTCTAAAACATAGAAAATCACAATGGCAGGGAAAATCGTTTTTGCCGCGATCGCGACAGAGACGATTTTTCAAACCCAAAAAGGCCCTGTGACTCTTTGTTTTCAAAACCACTCACACACACTCCACTCAAATATGCATAAATCTTACCTCATGCCTCTATTTCACCTCCATAACATTTCCAAAGCCATATAAACACATTTTACACAATAATCAAACATTAATTCTTCATGAATGCCATTAAAACCAAATCCAGAATTTCATTCACATATCATGTTCATGTTTTTCAAAAATACATACAATCCTCACTATATCACTAGCATTTAACTCATATTCATTACATGATCAATACATGCATATACCCAAACAAAACACTCAAGATATCAAGAATTCAAGGACACAAATACAGATTAAATCCAAATGAGAACTAGGGCTAAAATCCATCAATTAACAGGATAGCTAAAATCAACTCCCAAACCTGAAAAATTGCTGCTCAAAACCTCAATCTTCAAGAACCCACTCTTTCTAGCCTTAGCTCATCTCCAAATCATCCAAATCTCGCACAAATAAACCCAAGGATCACTAAACCAAAACCCTAACTTACTCAAATCAAGAGCGAAACCAGTAGGAGGAGAAGATCAACTTAAAAATAACTAAAATCAAACACTTACCTCTTCAATCTCAGCTCCAGATCTCTAAAACCTACTCAAACCTTGAAGAAACCATACAAGGGAAGATTGGAGAGCAGAAAATGAAGAAAGGGAGAGAAAAGAGAATGGGAAAGAGTGAAGGAGGAGGGGAAGAACAACTTCCACGGGAAGGTTCCCCAATTTCTTACCTCCCTTCCCTCTCTCTTTCTTTTTCATTAATTGCCATCACCTAACAAGCCACTTGTCACCATCCTACGAACCGAAGTGTCACAATCTTGTCCATTCACTTCCTAAGCACCATATACCCCACACACACTAGATAACTTCCATAATAAACATATAATCCTTGGTACAATACACACGTTCCACTAGATAATTCCTCACTTAACATCTTATTAATTTAATTTCTTCAATTAAGTCCTTAATAAATCCAATTTCACATGCACTAATTACCAAAATACCCTTAATTTTTTGACTTAGCATTCAAATTCTAACTAGGCCCTTTTTGGGCTGTTACAATCACTCCCCCTTAAGAAATTTCATCCTCGAAATTTCCCTGATAACCACTTACATAAGCATTCCTTAAACAAATCTCCAAATCGCTATCACTCAAACCATTCAACTCTCAAAGCATATACACTTCACACCAGAACCAATCTACGCAAGACATCTTCATATTCAATTCTAATACTTCAAAATCTTATCTCATCTACTAGCACACTATTCCATAGCACTCCTTACTTCTTAACTCTGACCACTAATACTTCACACTTTCTCTTACGCACTGCACTCTCATCCAAACACTTCATCTTAACATCAATCACTCGATGTATATCCTGTCAGCTTTTCTCAATGAAATGTGTACAATAAGGCTTCTCACATACAGATGAGGGATGCGGATGAAATGGCTATATAATGATTTATGTATGCAAAACGATGCGAAAATGCAACGTGAGCTGTAGTAATGCACTTTTTCCCATCCCCATGCTTCACTATGCTTATGTTCACTCGATTCAAAGGAGCTAGCTGACAGGTGTACACAGTCACACCACAAACTCACACTATGCACATTATCTCATATCACTCACTACATCCGACATCTCACTAATCCTTCATCTATACACTGCACAAACATACACTACGAAAACTGCATCTGTAGTAGGCCACGACACTGGACAGACTCACATACAATGACTCTACACTCAAGCATCACATAAACCAGAACCGACTAAATCGGTGCTCTGATACCACTACATGTAACACCCCGATACCCCCGTTGGAAGGATACTGGAGCGCTACCAGATGCTCACTTAGAAACATTTATACATATCAGCAGAAGCAGCAATAAAATTGATAAAATATACATCACTTATAAAATCACATACGGATCCTTAATTACGTTTACTCTACACTTATACAAAGTACAAAATGACATACAATATTAAAACACAAACTACAGGAACTGAACAAAATAAAACTCCAACTCCTAGTGCTGACCCTGTAGATGCGCGACGCGAACTGAACAAACTTGCCAACTACATGGGAAAACAGCCCGTGCTAAGCGATAACGCTTAGTGGGGAGGAAATAAATAATAAAAGAACACTAACAAGTACACGTAATAACATGCATAAAATGAATAAAGCATACACTTACCGAGCTCACTATAAAAGCAGGAAATCAGAAATACATTACATATATATATATTCACTAAATCCATTCAACTAGCATACTCGGTATAAATGCACTAACCGAAAACTGATTCACTAAGATAGTACAATTATCTCAAATAATAAACATAACACTATACTTAATTAAGATAAATCAAAACACTATACAATAGCCTGAACTTCACTTGTGGTGGATACGGGAACACTATACTAAAACTGGAGGCTAGGCCTCAACAGCATCACTAAACCCTATAAGCGGGGTCATCGCTCAAAACCGAAGGCTAGGCCTCAACGATATCACTAAATGCTATAGGCGGGGTCATCGCCACTTTGAAAGTAAACATAGGCAGCTGCACTCACTATCCCTTTATAAGCATGCTTATCTATGCTCATAACATTTAAATTATCGGTTAAATAAAACAAAACACTAACATGCCATTAATTACCAATTCAAAACTCTAATCATATAGTAATCATAGAATAAATAAGCATACATCATGTATTATGATGAAAACAAGCAAGATGGGACAAGAAATCATTTTCAAGAGCAAAGCAGGGCAAAGGAGAGAACCTACTATCGCGATCGCAACTAAAAATCGCGCTCGTGACAGAGGCGAGAGGCACTGCGAATAACAGGCGCGGAGCACGACTCGTGCTCCTGGAGCACGACTAGTGCTTTAGGAGCACGACTCGGATGCCCTCTCTCTAAAACGCAGAAAATCACGATGGCAGGGAAAATCGTTTCTGTCGCGATCGCGACTAGAGACGATTTTTCCAACCCAAAAAGGCCCTATGACTCTCTGTTTTCAAAACCACTCACACACTCTCCACTCAAACATGCATAAATCTTACCTCATGCCTCTATTTCACCTCCATAGCATTTCTAAAGCCATATAAACACAGTTTACACAATAATCAAACATTAATTCTTCATGAATGCCATCAAAACAAAACCCAGAATTTCACTCACATATCATGTTCATGTTCTTCAAAAACACATGCAATCCTCACTATATCACTAGCAGTTAACTCATATTCATTACATGATCAATACATGCATATACCCAAACAAAACACTCAAGATATCAAGAATTGAAGGACATAAATACACATTAAATCCAAATGAGAACTAGGGCAAAAAATCCATCAATTAACAGGATAGCCAAAATCAACTCCCAAACCTGGAAACTTGCCGCTCAAAACCTCAATCTTCAAGAACCCACTCTTTCTAGCCTTAACTCATCTCCAAATCATCCAAATCTCGCACAAATAAACCCAAGAATCACTAAACCAAAACCCTAACTTACTCAAATCAAGAGCAAAACCAGAAGGAGAAGAAAATCAACTTCAAAATAACTAAAAGCAAACACTTACCTCTTCAATCTCAGCTCTAGATCTCTAAAACCCACTCAAACCTTAAAGAAGTCACACAAGGGAAGAATGGAGAGCAAAAAATGAAGAAAGGGAGAGGAGAGAGAGCGGGTAAGAGTGAAGGAGGAGGGGAAGAACAGCTTCCACGGGAAGCTTCCCTAATTTCTTACCTTTCTTCCCTCTCTATTCCTTTTTCATTAATTGCCACCACCTAACAAGCCACTTGTCACCATCCTACGAACCCAAGTGTCACAATCTTGTCCATTCACTTCCTAAGCACCATATACCCCACACACACTAGATAACTTCCATAATAAACATATAATCCTTGGTACAATACACACGTTCCACTAGATAATTCCTCACTTAATATCTTATTAATTTAATTTCTTCAATTAAGTCCTTAATAAATCAAATTTCACATGCACTAATTACCGAAATACCCTTAATTTTCTGACTTAGCATTCAAATTTCGACTAGGCCCTTTTCGGGTTGTTACAGTGTTGGATTCTAAGCGCATTAAGGGTAAGATTGAGGATATCCCAGTGGTTAGGGAGTTTGAGGATATGTTCCCTATTGAGTTGCCTGTGTTACCTCCAGAGAAAGAAGTAGAGTTGTCCATAGAGATAGTGATGGGTACTGCTCCTATTTCTAAAGTACCTTATAGAATGGCTCCAGCAGAATTGAGGGAACTTAAAACTCAATTGCAAGAGCTATTGGATAAAGGCTTTATTAGACCTAGCATATCTCCATAGGGAGCTCCAGTGTTGTTTGTTAATAAGAAGGATGGTACGTTAAGGATGTGCATCAATTACCATTAGATTAATAAAGTTACTGTGAAGAATAAGTATCCTTTGCCTAGGATTGAGGATTTGTTTGACCAGCTCAGAGGTGCAGGAGTCTTTTTTAAGATTGATCTTCGGTTTGGGTATTATCAACTCCAGGTTAGAGATGTGAATGTGGTTAAGACTGCATTTCGAACGCGATATGGCCACTTTGAATTTCTTGTGATGCCATTTGGTTTGACCAATGCACCTGCGGCTTTTATGGATTTGATGAATGTTTGCCTTTTTCTAAGTGCTAATTCCGCAAGTATACGGTGTACCGGTTATAGTAAAAAAGATCTCAATCCCATGAGGAATGTGATAAATATTACACACTATTACTATTCAATGTTAATCTTGTTTACAATGATCATAAATTTTATGAATGAAAGTTGAAATACTAGGTCTAATACTATCTAACCTAATTATTGATTATCGGAGAAGACAAATGATTAATGATGATAAAGTAATAATAAATAGAACTTGAATTGATTATTCTTGATTATTAGAGTAGTCTTGTCATACAAGCCAAGTTGAATAAGATTCTAATTTACTCTCTCGACATAAACTAGAGTGCCTAAAACATCATTTATAATTCTAACTCACAATTTTCATTATTGAATTAGAGAGTTATACATGCAAATTTTAGGAATAATAAACAACCTATAACAACCATCTAAAATTATAATCTCTCAAATAATGCTTCAATGATGAACTTCTATTAGATGTAAGTAAAAATTTATCTTTCGACTAAACACTTACTTATAATGATCATGCATAAAAATTCTAATAGAAAATTCTGCAAGCAAGAATATCAAATTAATATGAATAGCAAAATATAACATTAAATATTTAAGTTCATAAATGCATCATTCAATAATCACAAGGAAGAAGTAAAAGATAAGAAATGAAGAAGGAGATTCCTCAACCATTTTCCCTTTCACAAAGGATATCTTCTTCATTGTAAGAAATCTTCTCTTTAAAACATGAAAACAAACTAAGAACTTTTAACTACAGAGCTTTCAGAAAATAAACAATATTTAACTTATAATAATTCCCTAAAATTACAGTTGAGTTACAAATTTCAAATGTTGTGTTCCCTCCTTCAAATAGTTGAAAATATTGGTGAAGAATTATGCCTCTTCAAATGACTTTTCATAGAAAACTGCGCCAACAGATAGTTCTATCGCGCTCGCAACAGAACACAGATTCCTTTTCCTTTTTTTTTCTGTCTTCTTTTCTCTGTTCTCTCTCTGGCCATTCATGACTCGTGATCCCCTTTCACGAGTCGTGACCCACTTGCACGAGTCATACGTTTGGCTCACGTCTCAGTCTCTTCTTCCTTTCCTTCTTTGCTCTTTCTTTTCTTGCTGCTCGCTGGTTTCTCTGGATCTTCATGGGTCATGATCTATTTTCATGACTCATGCTCTGCATGCGTGACTCGTGCTCTGCTACTCCTCTTTTTGACTCGTGCATGCCCAGTTTCTCTCCTTCACGAGTCGGACATTTATTCACTACTCGTGAACTTGCTGGCCAATCTTCACGAGTCGGACAGTAATTCAGGATTCGTGCCTCTTTTCATCTTCTTTACTCCAATCAGCCTAGAAAGCACAAAAACAAGTAAACTAAACAAATAATATGAAAAATACATATATTTACATAATTAACTTCTTAAACTCACATAAAATATATACTAAATAATGCATAAATTTGGTACCTATCAATAAACAGAGTGTTTAGGCCATATCTCGACCGATTTATTGTGGTATATATTGACAACATTTTGGTGTACTCGAAGAATGAGAGTGAGCATGAAGAGCATCTTTGGATAGTGCTTCATGTTTTGAGAGAACACCATCTATTTGCGAAGCTCAGCAAGTGTGATTTTTGACTTAGAGAGGTGTCTTTCTTAGGTCATATTGTGTTGGCTAAAGGCGTTCAAGTGGATTCGGCCAAGATTGAGGCGATTGTGAATTGAAAGGCACCGAGGAATATATCTGAAGTGAGAAGTTTTGTTGGTTTGGTTGGATATTATAGTAGGTTTGTTAAGGGGTTTTCAGTTATTTCTGCTCCTATGACTCGACTTTTGAGGAAAGGGTTCAGATTTGAGTGGTTGGATAAGTTTCAGGCATGTTTCAAATAGTTAAAGAGGTTGTTGGCCGAAGCTCCTGTAATTACATAACCCAATTCGGGTAAAGAGTTTGTGATGTACAGTGAAGCTTCAAGAGTTGGGCTTGGATGTGTTTTGATGCAAGAGGGTAAGGTTGTGGCTTATGCATCTCATCAGTTGAAGCCTCATAAGAAGAATTATCCGACGTATGATTTAGAGTTAGCAGCTATGATATTTGCTTTGAAGATTTGGCGGCATTATCTATATGGGGAGACGTGTAGAATTTTCACGGATCATAAGACTTTAAAGTATCTCCTCACTCAGAAAGAGTTGAATATGAGGCAGTGCCATTGGTTAGAATTGTTCAAGGATTATGACTGTATTTTGGAATACCATCCGGGCAAGGCCAATGTGGTAGCGAATTCTTTGAGTCGAAAGTCAGTTTCGGCTTTATTTTTACAGCATTTTAAATGGAGATTAGATTCAAAAGGGGCTTTGGTTTCCCAACTGAAATCTAAGCCATCCTTGAGGCAGTGGATTATCGATACCTAGAAAGATGATGTGAAATTGCAACAAGTGTTGCAAGAGGTTCAGAATGGTAAGCAATATGAGCTTTCTGTTTTAGATGGGGTGATTATGTATAGGAATCATTTGTGTGTGCCTGAGAAGGATGAGTTAAAGAAGAAGCTTTTGTGTGAGGCACACACTACGGTCTTTACTATGCATCCCAGTAGCGAGAAGATGTATTGAGATATGAAGCAGTTCTACTAGTGGCATGGGTTGAAAAGAGACATTGTGGAATTTGTGGCTAAGTGTTTAACTTGTCAGCAGGTAAAGGCCAAGCATCAAGTTCCTTCAGGATTGCTCAACCCTTTACCCATTCCTCAGTGAAAATAGGACAACATCGCCATGGATTTTGTGTCGTGTTTGCCTTTTACTCAGAGGAAACATGATTCAGCTTGGCTGATCGTAGATCGACTCACCAAGTCAGTGCATTTTCTACCAGTCCGAGTTGACTATTCGATGGATAAGTTGGCAAGTATTTATTTGGATGAAGTAGTCGGGTTGCATGGTATCCTGTTGTCGATAGTGTCAGATCGGGATCCGAGGTTCACATCAAAGTTTTGGAAATAGTTACAAGCAGCTTTGGGTACTCAGTTGCACTTTAGTAAGGCTTTTCATCCTCATTCAGATGGTCAGTCAGAGCAGGTTATTCAGATTTTAGAAGATATGCTTCGGTGTTGTGCTTTGGAATTTTCAGGTAATTGGGACAAGTATGTGCCGCTCATGGAGTTTGCCTACAATAATAGTTATCATTCGAGCATCGATATGTCACCGTTTGAAGCTCTTTATGGTCGGTGGTGTAGGACTCTGATTTGTTGGATAGAATTGACTGAGGGTTCTTTTTCTTGGCAAGAGATGGTAAGGGATACGAAAGAGAAGATTCGAGTGGTCACACAGAATTTGAAAGTAGCCAAGGATAGACAGAGGTCTTATGCTGATTTGAAAAGAAAGGACATTCAGTTTGTGATCAGGGATAAGGTTTCGCCGTGGAGAAAGGTGTTGCATTTTGGTAAGAAGGGCAAGCTTAGTCCTCGATTTGTTTGACTTTTCAAGATTTTGGAAAAGATTGGACCTATTGCTTATAGATTAGCATTATTTTTGGATTTGGCAAGGTTACATGATGTTTTTCAAGTATCTATGCTCCGTCAGTATAGATCGGACCCATCTCATGTGTTATCGATTCAAGACATAAGTATTTTGCCAAATTATTCTTTTGATGAGGAGCCGAAAGCGATTTTAGCCAGAGAAGTGAGATAGTTGAAAAGCAAGCAAGTTCCCTTAGTTAAAGTGTTATGGCAGCATAATGGGGTTAAAAAAGTGACTTGGGAATCTGAGGCAGTGATGAGATCTTAGTACCCTTAGTTGTTTAATTCAGGTGAGAATTTAGAGGACAAAATTCTTGTTAGTAGGGGAGCGTTGTCACACCTTGTTTCCCCCCTAGTAGCCATTTTATGTGCAAGTGTGTATGTGTGTGTTTTTGGCAAGTGTTAATTTAAATTAAGTTTTATGTATGATTGTGGGTTTTGTTATAGCGAGGATCTATATGGGGAGTTAGTGTGTGTATTAGTGTAGTTAGGCTTAGGTATGGTGTAGAGTGTAGGGGTAGGATGTGAGTGATCAAATCCCACCATTGGTAAGATGACATGTGGCATGGATTTAGAGAGGGGTATAAATGGTAAGGAGAGAGAGAAAGAGGGAGCACAAATTCACTACCTTGCTATCCCGTTCTCCCCTCCTCACGCCATCTCCTCTCCTCCTCTTCTTCTTTCCCTTATTCCATCTTGATTAATTTTCACTTGGCTAAGATTTTGGTGGAAATTGATCAACTCAAGTGTTTTTGGTAAGGTTTTAGTTTTGTTTTGTTCTTCTTTTTCTTCTTCCTCCTCTATTTCTTTGATTTTCTTAGTGTGTGTTTTGAGTTAGGGTTTTTGTGTTTGTTGTGTGATTTTGGATTTCTTCATCACAGGTGCCTCCTAGAGAACCTAAGGGCAAATAAAAGGCTAGTGGGAGTGTAATGACCCGATTGGAACCCTAGAAGTGTTGGCAAAATTTTGTCAAATTTTAACAAGTTTAAAAGTGTTTATGTGGGTGAGAGTTCAGTTGCGAGAGCGATAAGCATCGCGAGCATGACAGAACCCACCAGCAGAAGGTCAATTTAAATGATGTGTATCAGACACATGTCAGCTTGGGTGTGTGTATAGGAGCTTTGACAAGTGGCATTATAGGGAATGGACACTTGGAATGAGTTTTGTTTTGAGCAATAAATGAGGTTAAAGGTATTTAAGGCTAGTTGTTGGCATTTATGTGTTTTTAGTGGGCTTTTAGTGAGGGTTTGACCAGCCACTCTCTTTTTTACTATCCTTTTAATTTCCGATTTTGTCCCTTTGTTCTTCTTTTTCTTTCTTGCTCTTAGTTCTGCCGTGATTCTTCCCTTTTCTTCTCTTTTTTTTTTTAATTTGCTCCTTAAGTGGATCACTTGGATTGGTTTGAAGGGAGTGAGATAAGGGTAGAGTTGGTTCTTGAGAAGGTAACTAGTTTGATTTTGTTAGTAATGGTCTTCTTCTTCGACTTTGGTTTCTGTTATTGATTTAAAGTTGAGAGCTTGGTTTGATTGTTCTCTTGGTTGATTTGTGCATGGAAGCTGTGGTCAAGAAGAAGGACAAGGGTAAAGAGAAGATTGGAACTGAATAGAGAGCAGTGATCAAGCTACATAGAGGTTGGGATCGAGTGTGATTTTAATTATTTTGTATGTGTTTGTGATTGAGTAAATGCATGTGTTAGTGAGGTAGTGAATATGGGTTTAAATGCTAGTGTTATATTGATAATCATATGTGTTGTTAAAGTATATGAGCATGTGATGTAATGACAATGAATCTTTGTATGAGGCTTGGGAAAGGTTCAAAGAATTGCAAAGAATGTGTCCACATCATAACCTTCCAAGGGAGCTTTTGATGCAAACCTTCTATAATGGAGTTAATCCAACTACAAGGGGACCAATTGATGCTGCAGCTGGTGGCTCTCTAATGAGGAAAACTACTGAAGCAGCTTTTGAGTGTTTGGAAGAAATGTCAATGAATAACTGTATGTGGCCTTCGGAAAGAGTAAGGGAGTATAATAATTCTAATACTAGGGAGGTACATTCAATAGATTCTGTAGTTGCATTGCAAGCCCAAATTGAAGCATTGAATCATAGAGTTAATTGTCTAAGTATGGGTGGTAATTCATCAAATGCATGCAATGTTTGTGGTCAACAAGGGCATAAGAGTGACAATTGCAATTTAGGCATGGTTAATAAGGAGGAACAAATTAATTTTGTCCAAGGTCAAGGGCGTGGTAATGCTTATTCTAACACCCATAACCCTGGTTGGAGGATTCATCCTAATTTATCATGGGGAAATAATAATAATAATAATAACCAACATAAGGGTGTAGGATACCAATAACCACAAGATAGGTTTGGAGCATTTGAAGGAAAAATTGATAAATTGATTGAGGAGATAAATTTTAAGATGAGTGCTCAAGATGAAAACCAAAAGAAACTTGAAGTAAAAGTTGACCAAATTACTAAGAATCATGCTTCATCTATTCATAATCTTGAAATTCAATTGGGACAATTAGCTAGTTCTTTACCTTCTACAAATTTAGGATGCCTTCCAAGTATTACGGAAGAAAATCCTAGGGGCCACATAAAGCCATGATATGTCTAGTTCTTTTATTTAGGTTACTTAATTATATTTTCTTTCTAAATGTATTTTATGTTGTTTTATCTTAGTGTATGTAGATTTATTTACTACTTTTTGAATTTTGAATTTCTATGTTATTAACACAGTTGATTTTGATTTTATCATTTAATAAGGCTAGGAGTTTGTTGAAGCTTAAAAAAAAAAAAAAAAGAAGTGTTGCATTCTGTCGCGAGCGCGAACACCATCGCGATCGCGACAGCATGAGTGAAGGATTGCGCATCACATTTTTGAGGCTTCTATCGCGAGTGCGACAAGAATTGCGATCACGACAGAAGGTGAAGATGCACATTTCAGGTAGGTAGACGTACATCTTCACGTGTCGTGACATCCATGCTCGACTCGTGATGGGGTTGACATGCTGTGGAGAGGTCGCCTAGGTAAGTGAGGTGCGTCACGAGTCATGACGATGCATCAACACTCGTGACGTGTGATTGATGATTCAAGTAAGTTTTTTATTTTATTTTATTTTATTTACTTCTTAATTTTCAGTTTATTAGCATTAAATTTTCTTTTTCCTCATATTACTATTTTACTTTTCATTAATTTAGTTTAGATTAACTTTAATCCCATTAAATCACACAATCTGAAATCAAAGAGGGAAATTTTACATTTAAAACCCTAAAACATCGGGACTTTTCATATTCCTTCTTTCTTCTCTATTTCACTTAACTTTTCCCTCTAATTTGTAAACTCTTCTCATTTTAGGTCACGAGTCACAACCCATATTCACCTCTTCTTCTTTATTCTTTCCTTTTCTTTTCCTTTCTAAGATCTCATTCACGATTTACCTCTATCATTTCTCTTTGTCTTTCATTTCTATATAATCTTTGTTTCATTTCATCTCTGCTCATCATATTTGTTTCTTTCTGCATTTTCCCATTTTGGCTTTCCTTCGGCATTTTTCCCACATAAACTACTCTCTGCTTTTACCTAACACATTGAACAATGGTGAGAACAAAAAATCTGTCTATATCACATATTGAACAAGCAAGGCAGGAAGCTGAAGAGGGAGATATCTCTGACACATTTGGTTCAAGTTTTTCCATTTTCTCTGTGGATGAAGGTAGTCGATTTTTTACTCTTTGTGACAGAAAATTTTTGCAATGTAAGTATTTTCCATCAGATTTGCTAGCACAGGTAGGCTTTTTAGATACTATAACTGAAATGCTGTCATTTTGTGGCTTCCTTCGATTTGCTAATATGCATGAAGATATTTATCCTGATTTAATTCTTGAATTTTATACCACTCTGCAAAGGAATGAGGATAATGAATATTGGTTAAATTTTAGATTGGATAGAAAGCCTCACACTCTGACTTATTTTATGATGAATCATATGTTTGGATTTTCACAAACTGGTTTGTTTGAGCCACCAAAATCTTTTAAACCTAATGCATTTTGGACATTTTTAACTGATTTGTAAACACCATATAAAGCTAGAGATGCTAAATCAATGTTTATCAAAGATTTAAAATATTGGATTTTGCACAAGATTTTTGCATCTTTGATTTTCAACAGGTCTAAATTTAATAGAGTTTCTCTTAATGAACTCTTTTTGATGTGGTGTGTGCATAAGAGAAAAGCTGTATGCTGGTCTTATTGGGTTTGTGCTCAATTGTTGAATTGTGCTACTAAACATGACTCACCTATAACTCATGGGCATATCATTGCTGTTCTTGCAAGAAATTTAGATGTTGATTTTCGTTGTTATCATAGACATCGTCCTTGTATTTATTTTACTAAACATCTTTTTGTATGTGGAGAAGTTGTCAGTAATGATTTTCAGGAAATTCCACCACACTTACGATCATGTTGGAGGGACATTCCTGGACCTTCCGCGCCACAAGTAGAGGCATAAGAAGCAAAGGTTGGTGATGAGGGGGCAAGAAAAGATGCAGCTATGCCTAATATTCCAGCAGATGTGGCTGCAGTTCCTGATGTTGGCTCATCTAGCCATAACATACCAATGATGTTATCTCATATGCAAGATCAGCTTTCTTCTATAGCGTGACGTCAAAGGCGATTTGAGTATAAGCTGGATCATTTTATCGCTCAATCTAGTTTTGAGATTCCATCACCTCCAACTTCACCATGATAGGGGAGTTCCTCTTTCTTTTCTTTTTATTTCTTTGTTTTCCTTGTTTCTTTGTGTGTCATCCCTCCACATTGAGGACAATGTGTGTTTTCAGTGTGGGGGAGTGAGTGTGATTATTGGTTTGTGTTCACTTATGTTTTATGAGTTTTTATATATACTTGTATATGTTAATTGCATGCTTGTTGTGTGTTTTATATTTCAATTAAGCTTTTTAGTAGGCTTTATTATAAGGCATTGTTCATTTGGTATATTATATAGATTGTGAAGTCATTTATTTTCTTTGCTAATTTTTATCAGTTTTTCAAAATTCTTAGCATGTGTTTTAAGTTTTTCAAGTTATTTTCTTTTATTTTTTTTCAACATTATAGATTGTTTAGTATTTTTACTAACCATGTTTTTAAGGTTAGAATTTGCTCATTTAGTTTAAAATTTTACGTTTCTAGTTGGCTAAGGAAACTATAGCCATAATACTTACTCTTTTATCTTTTCAATAATGGATAAGGACTCAAAAAGAAAAGAAAAATAAAAAATAAGTGGGATGGAGCATAAAATGCACCCACTCAAGTCATTAAAAGAAAAAGAAAGCAAGATGTACATCCAAATTGAAATGTATGGGATGGAGCGTAAAACGCACCCATACTACATTATCTTGCTATTTATGTATAAAAATGAAAACTATATCCATGCATAAAAAAAAAAGTCTAAAAATGCCATGAGATTGGATTAAGGGTAAGTGAGCTCAAAAATGTCCTAAATACAGCTAGTTACTTTAGAATTTTTAACTTTATGATTAAATTTTTATCTTTGAGTCATGTTTAGTTTTGTTAGACTTAATACTCTTTATGTTGGAATTAGTAAACTTAAGTAACTTGTTAAAATTTTAACACATATTTTGAAATTTGACTTACTGATACTTTTGAGTGTTTGAGGTATTTGATTTTTCAATTCTATTATATATGCTGAATGGACAGTGCTATATAATTATGTTTACTAGCTGTTAAATTTTCTTTTATCTTTTCTTTTCTCTTGCTTGGGGACAAGCAAGGGTTAAGTGTGGGGGAATTTGATAGGAGTTTAATTAAAGTAATATTTAGCATGTGTTTTGTGTGAATTTAAGTAAGTTAAGTGTGTTAATGTGTTTATATTTCAAGTATTTGTGTTAGTTTGCGTGTTTTTTTGTTTACAGGTTTAATTAGGTGAAAAAGGAAGAAACCAAGCATAAAAGACTAAGAAGAAGCTGAGGAGTAGGGCCACGAGTCGTAAACCAACATCATCACTCGTGACGATGCAGAGAGGCCAGTGTGAAGAGAAGAAAGAAAGGAGAAAGAAGGAAGGTCACGAGTCCTGAAAACAGATCACGACTCGTGGCGATACAGAGAGAGGAAAGAAAGAGCGAGAAGAAGAAATAGCGAGAATCGTGACGATGCAGGTCACGATTCACGGAAGTAGGTCACGACTCACACAAGTAGATCACGAGTCGTGAATGGCCAGAGGAAGAAAGGAGAAAAGAAAGAAAGAAAAAGAGGAGCGTGTTCTGTCGCGAGCGCGACAACATTGCCAGCGCGACAGAGGCGACCGTTGGGGCAGTTTTCTGCCAAAACTCACTTGAAAAGTCACCTCCTTTCACCAACAATTACAACCATTCTTAAGGGACATCTCTAAGAGACACAAACTTTAAAATATCATCTATAAATATGTAAATTAACTATAGTTTTGGATGTATGGAATTTTAGTTAAGTAATTTTCTGTATTTTGTAAGACAGATTTATAGTTAAAGTTCTAAGTAGTTTTTATGTTTTGAAGAAGAAGATCAAGGAGAAGAAAACTTGTTTCAAGAGATTGAGAAAAGGGTTGAAAGGCTTCTACCTTATTCTCTTATTTTTACTTCTTCTCCATCATTTCTATGAATATCCTTTCAATGAATTTACATATTATTACTCTTTCTATTTTCATCTATTTCATAGTCTTTTAATGCAGATTTTCTATTAGTAATCTTTGTAAGTTAAAGTAATTTGAAAGATTGATTTATCTGAACTCTAATAGAATTTCGTTATCAAGATGTATTTTGAGAGATCGGTATGTTGTGATAATTGCTATAGGTTGGCTTTTATTCTTTTAATATGTCATTATAAACCTCTAATTCATTAATGAAAATTGTGAGTTAGAATTTTAATTGCATGTTTTAGGCATTCTAATTTATGTCAAGAGAGTAAGTTAGAACTTTATCCCAACTTAGTTTGCATGAAAAGATGAATAAATGTTGATCAAAATGATGAAATCAAGTTCATATTCTTTAGTTATTCATTTATCTTTCTATCTTCTTTGACCATCATTTTCTAGGCTTATTTAGTTTAAATGTTAGATTAGTTTAAAATCAACTTTACCATTAATTGATCATTGTAAATAAGATTAAAATTAGGTAGTAATAGTGTGTAAATCACCTTCCTCGTGGGATCAACATTCTCAAGTACTATTCCGGTACACCGTATACTTGCTGTCATTAGGATCTATAGAAAATGCTCAACAACTTGTGTCGTGCTCCCGACAGCAGCTCCCCTCAGGCGACTTACGAGACTTGTTTTAACTTCAAAGGTGTATCGCCTAAACGACCCTCTAGACCTCATTTTTAGACAAAATGTCCTTCTCTACAATTGTGCCCTAGGATGTTTAGTTTCCAATGGAAAAAGTATCAGGTCATTTGGACTCCTAAATTAAGAGATATACAATAGACACTACAGACTATTCAAATGAACCCAGCAAGACAGAAACATGTCCGTTAATGCCATTTTTACGCCTCTTAGAGACAGAATTGATTTATGGTCTCTCTTATACTTTTAAATGTACGGACGTTATGGTTCAAATAGTGCTATAAGAACTCAAATTGGAGTTTTTGAACTCCAGTTATAATCAAAACAATACACAGAGGTCTAGTAGGACATAAACAGGATTTTCCCTAAATTAAGGTTCATCTTGCTCTTTGTTTTGCACATGCTAGTTTTTCATTCTCACCACATAGCATTTATAACACTTCAATTACATTTCATTACATAGCACATAATCATGCTCAATATCTCAAATCTCACATTCACGCATCATTTACACATCAAAGGCAAACTAATCTACATACATATTCAAGTAAAGTCAACATATAACACATATATATCCCAAACCTCAAACGCAGGTTGCTGGACACTCTCAATCTCTAACTACACCTTCTCCTTGCCCTTTGCTCTTCTCTTGTCCCAATCTTACACCAATATGAAGAATAGATTTTCTTAGTATATTACTCAATCAATCCAAATCCAACTCAAAGAAAGGGGTAGAAGCAAGAAATAAACACATAACGATCAACTCTTACCTTTTTTTCACTTAACTCTTCAACCAATTCAATTACCAAATTTCGAGTTCCATTTTGGAAGAAAATGAAACTCAACTTAAAAGATGAAGAGATACAGAATTAGAGCAAATACAAAAAATGGTTGAATTGCTGTAAAATTCCACTACCCATTTTGCTCCTAAATCCCTATACCTTTGCATGTAAAGAAGTTGGCTAGCACAAGGTGAGATCCACACGTGGATTCCACTACACCAAAACCAATCTTCCACTAAATCTCACATGCAGCCCCTTGGCAATTAACCATTATGTCCCTTACTCAAATTTGCCTTTTAATTACAACTTTCTTCCTTTCAATTATACCCTTACACACTTAATTACTCACTTAATCAAATCTCATTTATACCCTATTATGCATTTGACACTCTAATCCAACTAGGGTACACTTTGGGATGTTACAATTCTCCCCTCCTTAAGAAATTTCATCCTCGAAATTTCCACGATAATGAACAGAAAATCATGCCAGTCAATGCACAAATGTAAATCTTACTAGATGGACCAGCAGGATCTTCAACTTCTTCTCCGATCATGGCGAAGACTTGATTTGGTCCGCTAGATACAATAGGCCGCTCTACTGTCTCGGATCTTACTTATGCTTGTCTTCCTCTTCCTCTAGCAGTTCTGATCGATCCAGCCACATTCACATTTCATCTATTCATTTGAGAACTAGAGTTCTCTCTAATCGCAGGGCAGTTAGCAAACACATGGTCCATACCTCCGCATTTGAAACATGCTCCCGTGAGCTTCCTGCATGTTCCCCAATGATTCCTTTGGCAATGTTAACATTTTGGTGCAGTGTTACCTCTACTCGAAGGTGGCACAACACACCGAATTGATGCAGGCTCTCAAAATGAATCTTGCATAATCTTCCCACTTGCAACTCCTCTGGACCTTTTTCCAGCACCTCTATCTCTTCCAGATACTTTCCTTTTCTGCTCTTTCTTCTATTTTACCACTTTTGCTTCTTCCAATTTTATGGCAGCAAAAACCAACTGATAATAATTCGCCGATTGCATAACCGCCATTGCGGATAAAGGTCCTCTAATAGATTCTCTTAATCCATCCTCAAACTGTCGACATCTGAAATCTTCTATTAGCAATTCCTTTGGCACATACTTACTCAGTTGACTAAATTCCTTTTCATACTCTCCTACGGTCATACCTCTTTCTTTCAAGCCGACGAACTCTCTCCACTTCGCTTCTTTATACGCTTTGTGATGTACTTCCTTTCAAATTACTGAATAAAGAAGTCATAAGTCAACTCATTCGGTCGCTGGGGATTCCGAAGCACTAGTTCCCACCTGTCATAAGCTGGACCTTGCAGTAATGATATTGCACATGTCACTTGTTGATCTTGTGGACAATTGATTTCCTAAAGTATCTTTTTTGTCCTCTGTAACCAAAACTTAGGTACCTCTAACTGATCCAAGGTAGTTCCACTGAAGTCCTCTGCTCCTCTCTTTCTAATCAAATCTATGGGAGCCTTAGGAGCACTTAACCTTTTAATCACTTGCATCATTCCCTGTAACAACATTGGGTCACCATAATTCGGACCTACACCCTCAACTCGTGGTCTCTCTTATAGTGGTGGATTAACCCTCGTAGGATTAACACTACCCATCGTCTCTCCTATTTCCTCACTCGGATCTGACTCCATCTACTTCCTATACAGGGTAACATCTGTATTAGGCCACAACTCTAGACAGACTCACATACAACTAATCAATATTCTAACATCTTATTATCCAGAAACATCTAACCTATGCTCTTATACCACAACCTGTAGAGCCCCAATACCCCTTGGAAGGATATTAGGTTGCCACACACGCATACACATACAAAACACTCATGCGGAAGCGAAAATAATAAGCATTCAATCACACACAGTGGAAATCAACCTTTTAAACACATAAACTAATAACATGTCATATATCCATTAATATTACAAAATAAAACTGTTCTTTTACATATAAGCATTCTTTTACATTTACATATTGGTTACAAAAATTATACTTTACTTTATCATGTACATCTCGTATACACAATTTGCTTTACATCTCATATACCAAGCTATACAAAAATTCTATACCATGTATACATAACTATGCCATATATAAAAAGACACCAACTCAAACTCCTAGTGTCCATGACCTTGCAGAAGTGCAACCCTCCGAACCTGTAAACCTACATGGGAAAACACCCGTGCTAAGCGAAATCGCTTATTGGGGATATCACACATAATAAAGACTCCTTACGAAGTCACAAGCATCACTTTATCAACATTTAACTCATTTATAACAAGCATGCCAATATCTTTTCGTGTACATATCATACACCATATCATATCTTCACATCTCATATACAATCATACACACATCTAGACATTTAGGCATACTTATAACATATTATATACAAATAATAACTTCTCATATACATGCACTAACTCATTTAACATTTTCGGTATACAATAATCATATACTTCTTTAACCATTTACTATAGCTTTCTAGCATATATGACATCTCATGTACTTATAAATAACATCTCATGTACAACTAACAACATCTCTGGTACATTTATATATAATAGGTAGCCTAATGTCATAGTATAAGTGGATACGGGTACATATAGATACCAACTAATGGTACCAAATCATATAGAGACCGTAGTCTCAAGTCATCTAGAGACCGGAGTCTCATAACATCTAGATACTTTAAAAGTATCAACATCTAGACACATCCGTCGATTCCCAACATATAGACACCATTGGTGCCAACATCTAGCAGCTACAAAACATCTAACCCTTTATAGGCATGCCTATCTATACACTTAAATGAACATCTTAGGCTTATAACTATTATTCATAACAAAGCATATACACAATCTCATATACATTTACTTTAACCTTTACTATACACACATGTAACTTATAGCATATATCAACTAGAACATTCATGCACTCTCTTCATTTCTTACTACTTATGCATACATGTCATCCGAAACTCATTCACATACAACACTTTATATATATATTATTGCATACTAACTTATACATGTTATTACATACTAACACATACGTGTTTATACGCATTCCCATACATGGTTCATCATACTTGAGATACCCATAGCTCACACACATATTTGTCATTCCATTTGCTATCCTTCATATAATTATATATATTGTTACTTTATTAGTTTAATTACCAATCTTAATCATCTTATAAGTTTTTCCCAATGATAACTACTTTTACAATCATTTAATAACCCTAATCATGCATAATAGGTTGAGGGAAAAGATAGGAGATTGATCCATGCCAACCATGGGCTCAAAATTAAGAAGAAAAGGCTTCATGTGAGTTGTTCTATTGCGAGGTCGGGACCTGTGTCGCGCTCGTGATAGCAGCTCCCCTCAGGTGACTTACGAGACTGGTATTCACTACAATGTTGTATCACCTAAAAAACCGTCTAGAACTCATTTTTAGACAAAATATCCTGCTTTATAATTGTTCCATAAGATGTCTAGTTTCTAATGGAACACGTTTCAAGTCATTTGGACACCTAAATTAAGAGATAAGATTTAAACACTACAGACTGTTCAAATCAACCCAGCTAGATAGAATTACGTCCATTATTGCCATTTTTAGGCCTCTTAGAGATAGAATTAATTTATGGTCTCTTTAGAATTTTAAAGGTACGGAAGATATGGTTCAAATGGTGCAACAAACACTTAAAATGGAGTTGTCAAACTCCAGTTATAAACAAAACAATACACAGAGGTTTGGTAGGACATAAACAGGATTTTCCCTAAATTAAGGTTCATCTTGCTCTTTGTTTTGCACATGCTAGTTTTTCATTCTCACCACATAGCATTTATAACACTTCAATTACATTTCATCACATAGCACATAATCATGCTGAATATCTCAAATCTCACATTCATGCATCATTTACACATCAAAGGCAAACTAATCAACATACATATTTAAGTAAAGTCAACATATAACACATATATATCCGAAACCTCAAAAGCAGGTTGCTGGACACTCTCAATCTCTAACTACACCTTCTCCTTGCCCTTTGCTCTTCTCTTGTCCAAATCTTACACCAACATGCAGAATATATTTTCTTAGTCTAGTACTCAATCAATCCAAATCCAACTCAAAGAAAGGGGTAGAAGCAAGAAATAAACACATAACCATCAACTCTTACCTTTTTTACTCAACTCTTCAACCAATTCAATTACAAAATTCTGAGTTCCATTTAAGAAGAAAATAAAACTCAACTTAAAAGATGAAGAGATTCAGAATTAGAGCAAATACAAAGAATGGCTGACTTGCTGTAAAATTCCACTACCCATTTTGCTCCAAAATCCCTATACCTTTGCATGTAAAGAAGTTGGTTGGCACAAGGTGAGATCCACACGTGGATTCCACTATACCAAAACCAATCTTCCACTAAATCTCACATGTAACCCCTTTGCAATTAACCATTAAGTCCCTTGCTCAAATCTGCCTTTTAATTACAACTTTCTTCCTTTCAATTATACCCTTAAACACTTAATTACTCACTTAATGCAATCTCATTTATACCCTATTACGCAATTGACACTCTAATCCAACTAGGGTACACTTTGGGATGTTACAAGATGTGCATTTAGGATTGTATTAGCCTAATGTGGATGTCTTTATATTTGTTATTTAAGGAATTTATACGTGGGTCCCTCGAGGAATCGGCTGAGAGTGCTAATCCCCAAGAGCAAGATCCATCAGTATCTTGTCCAGCTCAGTCAGCTAGGGTGCAGTCTAAGGCTGCAACCATTCCTTTTGAGGTGATGTTGAAGATATCTCAAGACATGGCTCGGGTCTTAGAAAGGGTTACTGCTCTGAGAGCCCCGATAAAGAGTATGAGGAAAGCTGGGGTGAAAGATTTCTACAGTACGAGTTTAAATGAGTCTGAGTTGATAGAAAAGTGGATTGGGAAGGTGGAGAGAGTTCTAAAGGAGATTCATTGCCCTCTAGAGAGGCAAGTTGAATGTGTAGTTGCTTTCTTGCAAGGTTTAGCCTACAACTGGTGGAAGTTGGTCCATAGCCATCCCCAGTTGCTAGACTCGGCCACATGGGAGTTCTTTCAAAGAGAATTTACTAATAAGGACGTGACCAAAGCATACAAGGAGGCTAAGTGTGTTCAATTTTTAAGTCTGAAGCAGAAAGCAATGTTAATGTCAGAGTATGAGAAGGAATTCAACCGATTCGGTAAGTATGCTCCTCTGGGTTTGTTGACAGAAGATTTTTGGTGTCAGCATTTTGCGGTTTAGTTGAATGAGTCTTTGAGGGCCTTGCTGATATCTTTGATGGGTGCCCCTGCTGTCAGTTATTACCAGATTGTTCAGGTAGCCTTGCTTGGAAATAGGTCTGAATTTATTTTAAGGGAAAGAGCTCAGAGAAGGAATCCCCTTAGTGGAGGTTCATCCTCGGGTAAGAGATTGAGGAACGTACATGCAAGTGCTCAGGATGAGCCCTCCGCTACTCCAGCTTTAAGGGGTAGGTGGCAAGGATCTTCATTTGTTCTTAGTAGTGGTAAAGGTAGTTCTAGTGCTAGAGGTGAGATGGTGCAGGAATGTTCAAATTATAGTAAGCGCCCCGATAAAGAGTATGAGGAAAGCTGGGGCGAAAGATTTCTACAGTACGAGTTTAAATGAGTCTGAGTTGATTGAAAAGTGGATTGGGAAGGTGGAGAGAGTTCTAAAGGAGATTCATTGCCCTCCAGAGAGGCCAGTTGAATGTGTAGTTGTTTTCTTGCAAGGTTTGGCCTACAACTGGTGGAAGTTGGTCCATAGCCATCCCCAGTTGCTAGACCCGGCCACATGGGAGTTCTTTCAAAGAGAATTTACTAATAAGTACGTGACCAAAGCATACAAGGAGGCTAAGTGTGTTCAATTCTTAAGTCTCAAGCAGAAAGCAATGTTAATGTCAGAGTATCAGAAGGAATTCAACCGATTCGGTAAGTATGCTCCTCTGGGTTTGTTGACAGAAGATTTTTGGTGTCAGCATTTTGCGGTTTAGTTGAATGAGTTTTTGAGGGCCTTGCTGATATCTTTGATGGGTGCCCCTGCTGTGAGTTATTACCAGATTGCTCAGGTAGCCTTGCGTGCAAATAGGTCTGAATTTATTTTAAGGGAAAGAGCTCAGAGAAGGAATCCCCCTAGTGGAGGTTCATCCTCGGGTAAGAGATTGAGGAACGCACATGCAAGTGCTCAAGATGAGCCCTCCGCTACTCCAGCTTTAAGGGGTAGGAGGCAAGGATCTTCATTTGTTCTTAGTAGTGGTAAAGGTAGTTCTAGTGCTAGAGGTGAGATGGTGCCGGAATGTTCAAATTATAGTAAGCACCCCGATAAAGAGTATGAGGAAAGCTGGGGCGAAAGATTTATACCGTACGAGTTTAAATGAGTCTGAGTTGATAGAAAAGTGGATTGGGAAGGTGGAGAGAGTTCTAAAGGAGATTCATTGGCCTCCAGAGAGTCAAGTTGAATGTGTAGTTGCTTTCTTGCAAGGTTTGGCCTACAACTGGTGGAAGTTGGTCCATAGCCATCCCCAGTTGCTAGACCCGGCCACATGGGAGTTCTTTCAAAGAGAATTTACTAATAAGTACGTGACCAAAGCATACAAGGAGGCTAAGTGTGTTCAATTCTTAAGTCTCAAGCAGAAAGCAATGTTAATGTCAGAGTATGAGAAGGAATTCAACCGATTCGGTAAGTATGCTCCTCTGGGTTTATTGACAGAAGATTTTTGGTGTCAGCATTTTGTGGTTTAGTTGAATGAGTCTTTGAGGGCCATGCTGATATCTTTGATGGGTGCCCCTGCTGTCAGTTATTACAAGATTGTTCAGGTAGCCTTGCGTGCAAATAGGTCTGAATTTATTTTAAGGGGAAGAGCTTAGAGAAGGAATACCACTAGTGGAGGTTCATCCTCGGGTAAGAGATTGAGGAACGCACATGCAAGTGCTCAGGATGAGCCCTCCGCTACTCCAGCTTTAAGGGGTAGGAGGGAAGGATCTTCATTTGTTCTTAGTAGTGGTAAAGGTAGTTCTAGTGCTAGAGGTGAGATGGTGCCGGAATGTTCAAATTATAGTAAGCGCCACAAGGGCGACTGCCGGTGGCTCACTGGAGGGTGTTTCCATTATGGAAGCACGGATCATTTCTAGCTAATTGTCTAAAGTTGAGTAAGAATACTCAGGATCAGCAAGAGGCTAGCCGATCGGGGTCTAAAGCTCCTCAAGCTAGTCGAGGTAGAGGCAGATATAGAGGTCGATGCGGTCGGCCTAGAGAGGGAGCTCCATCAGATTCCGTAGATCGTCCTCAAATGGTGCTAGCTAGGGCTTATGCTATGAGAGCTCGGGATGAGCAAGATGCGCCCGATGTGATTGTAGGTAAGTTTTTACTCTGTAACACTGAGTTGTATACTATAATAGATCCTGGTTCCACACACTCTTACTTGTGCTCTGATAAGTTATATGATAAGTTGCATGATGTTGACCAGTTAGATTATAAGATTTGTATGACCAGTCCTTTAGGGCATAGTGTCAATGTGAGTAGAGTGTTTAGGAATTGCCCTCTGTTGGTTCAAGGTATAGAGTTTTCAGCGAATTCGATTGATTTACCTTTTCGGGAATTTGACTGGATTTTGGGAATGGATTGGTTAAGTAAGCACCGGGCAATTGTAGATTGTCATAGGAAGACTGTTGTGTTGTGGGTTAGAGATCAGTCTCTGGTTGTGGTGAAAGGTTTAGGCTCGGGTTCTTTGAGCAATGTGATTTTTGTTATGCAAGCTAGGCTGTTTATGAGGAATGTTTGTGAGGCATTTTTAGCTTTGGTGTTGGATTCTAAGCGCAGTCAAGTTAAGATATAGGATATCCCAGTAGTTAGAGAGTTTGAGGATGTGTTTCCTAGTGAGTTGCCTAGGTTACCTCTGGAGAGGGAAGTGGAGTTGTCCATAGAGATATTGCCGGGTACTGCTCCTATTTCTATAGCACCTTATTGAATGGCTCTTGTAGAATTGAGGGAACTTAAAACTCAATTACAAGAACTATTGGATAAAGGCTTTATTAGACCTAGCATATCTCCATGGGGTGCTCCGATTTTGTTTCTGAAGAAGAATGATGGTATGCTAAGGATGTACATTGATTATCGGCAAATTAATAAGGTTACTGTGAAGAATAAGTACCTGTTACCTAGGATTGAGGACTTATTTGATCAGCTTAGAGGTGCAGGAATCTTTTCTAAGATTGATCGTCGGTCAGGATATTATCAGCTTTCGGTTAAGGATTTGGATGTGGTTAAGACTGCATTTCGGATGCGATATGGCCACTATGAATTTTGGGTGATGCCGTTTGGACTGACTAATGCACCAGCGGCTTTTATGGATTTGATGAACCGAGTATTTAGGCCATATCTCGACGGATTTGTTGTGGTATTTATTAATGACATCTTGGTTTACTCGAAGAATGAAAGTGAGCATAAAGAGCATATTCGGATAGTGCTTCAGGTTTTGAGAAATCACCATCTGTTTGCGAAGCTCAGTAATGGCTTAAGGAGGTGTCCTTCTTGGGCCATATTATTTCGGCTGAAGGTATCCTAGTTGATCTAACAAAGATCGATGCTATTGTGAATTAGAAGGTGCCTAGGAATGTACCGGAAGTGACAAGTTTCCTAGGTTTAGCTGGGTATTACCGAGGATTTGTAAAGGGGTTTTTAGTTATTTCCGCAACTATGACTAGACTTCTAAGGAAAGGGGTCAAATTCGAGTAGTCTGACAAGTGTCAGTCATATTTTGAGCAGTTAAAGAGGTTGTTGATCGAAGCTCCTGTAATTACTCAACCCAGTTTGGGTAAGGAGTTTGTGACGTACAGTTATGCTTTAGGAGTGCGATTAGGTTGTGTACTTATGCAAGAAGGTAAAGTTGTGGCTTACACATCCTGCCAGTTAAAGCCTCATGAAAAGAATTATCCGATGCATGATTTAGAGTTGGCTACTGTGATCTTTGCTCTCAAGATTTGGCAACATTATCTGTATGGGCAGACATATAGGATTTTCACTGACCACGAGAGTTTAAATATCTTCTCACATAGAAAAAGTTGAATATGAGGCAGCACTATTGGTTGGAACTGTTTAAGGACTATAACTGTATTTTAGAATACTATCCAGGAATAGCAAATGTTGTTACAGATGCTTTGAGTCAAAAGTCAGTTTCAGCCATTTTATTATAGCATCATAAGTGGAGACTGCATTTAGAAGGGGCTTTGGTTGCCCAATTGAAAGCTAAACCGTCTTTGAGGTAGTTGATTGCCGATGCCCAGAAAGACGATGTGAAGTTGCAACAAGTATTACAAGAAGTTCGGATTGGAAAGTGAACCGAGTTTTCGGTTTTGGATGGGGTGCTTATGCATAAGAATCATTTGTGTGTGCCTGAGAATGATGAGTTAAGGAAGAAGCTTTTGTGTGACGCATATAATACGATTTTTACTATGCATCTCAGTAGTGAGAAAATGTATCGAGATTTGAAGCAATTTTACTGATGGTTTGGGATGAAGAGGAGTATTGTGGAGTTTATTTCTAAGTGTTTGATTCGTCAGTAGGTAAAGGCCGAGCATCAAGTTCCATCTGGATTGCCCAATCCTTTACCCATTCCTTAGTGGAAGTGGGATGATATCACCATGGACTTTGTAGTTGGTTTACCGTTGACTCAGAGGAAGCATGATTCGATTTTGGTCATTATTGATCGACTCACCAAGTCGGCTCACTTTTTCCCAGTTCATTGAGAATATTTGATGGATAAGTTAGCCGATATTTATGTTAATAAAGTAGTCAGATTGCATGGTATTCCAGTGTACATTGTGTCAGATCGAGATCCGAGGTTCATATCGAAGTTTTGGAAAGAGTTGCAAGCAGCTTTGGGTACTCAGTTTAACTTCAATATTGTATTTCATCCTCAGTCAGATGGTCATTCAGAACGGGTTATTCAAATTTTGGAAGACATGTTTCGGGGATGTGCTTTGGAATTTTCGGACAGTTGGGATAAGTATGTGTCACTCATGGAATTTTCCTATAACAATAGTCATCAAGCAAGCATCGAAATGTCACCATTTGAGGCACTATATGGATGGATGTGTAGGACTCCAGTCTATTGGATTGAGTTGACTGAGCATTCTTTTATTGGGCTAGAGTTGGTTAGGGCTACCGAAGAGAAAATTCGGGTGCTTTAGCAGAATTTAAATGTAGCTAAGGATAGATAGAAGTCCTATACTAATTTAAAGCGGAAGGACATTTTGTTTGAGGTTGGAGACAAGGTGTTTCTTAAAGTGTCACCTTGGCAAAAAGTGTTGCGTTTTGACAAGAAAGGTAAGCTTAGTCCCAAATATATCGAGCCTTACGAAGTGTTGGCAAAGATTGGTCCTGTTGCCTATAGATTGGCCTTATCGATGGAATTAGCTAAGTTGCATGATGTTTTTCATTTCTCTATACTTCGCCGCTGCCGATCGGATCCATCCCATGTGTTATCGATTCAGGATATAAGGATTCAGCCTGATTACTCTTATGATGAAGAACCGAAAGCAATTTTAGCTCGGGAAGTGAAGCAACTGAGAAGCAAGCAAGTTCCTCTGCTTAAGTGTAGACACCGGGTCCCGAGTAGCCTTGATCAGGATTACCCGATGATGAAATTTAGCTACGCCAGCTTATAGGCAAAAAGATTGGAGCTCGGAAGTGATTTTCCTTGTCTTTTTTATGAGTAAAAAGTGTATTTTAAAAATATTTTTAAAATATTTTTAAAATTATTTTGGAGAAGAAAAAGTGTGTTTTAGGTTGAGGGTATTTTATATAAAAATTTAAAATTAAAAAAAAAAGGGGGAAATTGTTCGCGACGGAATAGCGACTGCAGGGCGCCGTCGCTGTTGTGCGTACGCGGAGCCCGCGCTCCGTGCGAGCGATGCCCTTGGCGTCGGTCGCTCCGCTCGAACGACACCCAAGGCGTCGGGTGTCGTGCGTGGAATGCATGCACTCTGCGCAGAAACACGCGGAGTGACGCCGATTTTCGGCGATTTTGCCCTTTTTTCGCCCCATTTCACCCATTTTTGACCCCCACTCATTTTTTAACGATTTTGGACGGTTTTTGGGTGTAAAAAAGGTAGAAAAAATTCAGGAACAGGGGAAGACGAATTAGAAAGATTTTAGAGAGAAAAAACTAAATTTTTGAGCTTTTTAGTTGAGAGAAAAAATTAATCTTACACACTTTCTTCCAAGGGTCATTTTTTCAAGTTTCCAAGTTATTTTTCAAGCATTTTTCATAAGGAAAAGACAAGGAATTCAACACTTCTACCTTCAATTCTTCAAGATTAAATTTGAGGGTAATTATTCATGGCTTAACTCCTTAATTCTCTTGTTGATTTTAATTTCTTTTGTTTCCAATTAACTTTTAAACATGTAAATTCTCTTAGTCCCCATATTCTTCTTATTATTTTATCTTCAATTGTTCATATAACAAGTAAACTCTTTTAAATCCTATTATATTTTCATGTCAAATTGTTTTTTACACATATCAATATTTTAATTTTTACTCATAGTCGTTATTATAATTATTTATTTGATATGTTGAGCATGGTTAATATTTTTTTTATTCTTATGTATGTTAAATTGCATCATATAATTATTTTATACATGTTATAGTATCTTATGCATGTTATATTTTCATTACACATATTATCTTTTATGTCATATTATTTCTTTGCGTTAATTTCTAACATGAATTTCATTTTTATTTTTGGTTGCAAATTGTTATTTTATTCTTATTTGAGCATCCATGCAAGTGAAGGAGGAGATGCGGGATTCAGTATCTTCTTTATGCATTTTAATTCTCATTTTGTTTATATTTTTAATTTCCTTCTATATATTCATTAAGTAAAATGGTTTTTTTTATGCACGCACAAATAAAAATCACAAAAATATTTCTACTAAGTTAAACTTGGATTTTTCATAATAAATGGGACCAATGTCCTAGTTTTCATCCCAAATAAGTCACCACATCCAAAATGTTTTCTTTAAATACACATGCGGGGACCAAAGTCCTCATAGTTAATAAATTCCCCGGTTTTATGTTTGTTTGCACTTTTTTAAATGAGAGTTGTATTTCGCTCCTAGTATTGTTGTAATTTACTTTTAATATTTTACTGCTTTCGATTTGAATATTTGTGCCTTTTAATTAAAATTGCATCGTGTGGAGAGACAGCGAACTAATAAACTCAAAACCAAATTGTAAAATTAATCAAGGTAGAAATAGATGAGAAGTCCCGAACCCATCTCTGGTCTTTGGGCTCAAAGAGGCGAGAAGTCTATCCAATCACTCATTGGAGTAAGACTTCCAAGACCCTTCTTATGCTCTAAGACTTAAACAAATCCTAGGCTCCAAGGGAGAGAGGTTCATCCTCCAAGACCCTTTGGCTTGCAAAAAATGGATAAAAGCGTTGTCTTTGGGTTCAAAGAAGCGAGAGGTCTATCCGATCATTCATTAGAGTAAGACCTCCAAGACCCTTCTTATGCTCTAAGACTTAACAAATCCTAGGCTCCAAGGGAGAGAGGTTCTTACCCCAAGACCCCTTTGGCTTGCCCAAAATGGATAAAAGTGCTGTATTAGGCTCTCTGAGGCGAGAGAAACTTTCCCAATGTTTTATTGGGTGGCGACTCCATGAAACCTCCTTGTTGCCCAAAATAAACGCACTTGCAATTCGTTGCAAGTTGTCAACGGACCTCAAATGCTCGATGGCCCTCGAGCGGGCGGTCAGAGGGGCAGCCGCGGGTCCGGCGCGCGTCACATTAAGGTTTTATGGCGGCACCATGGGGTTGAAGAGGCAACTTGGGAACCAGAGTCAGTGATGAGATCTCAGTATCCCCAATTCTTTGGCTCAAGTGAGAATTTCGATGATGAAATTCTCTTTAGGAGGGGAGATTTGTAACACCCCGTTTCCACCCTAGTATTTTGAGCCATTTTGTTGTGCATTTTTATGTGTGATATTTTAGTTTTTGGGTTAATTGCATGTTTTTGGGGTTTTGTTAGGGTGTTATTGCATGTATGGAGTTAGTGTGTTTTGTTTTGGGATTAGACTTGGGTGTAGTGAGGAAGAGGGAAGTAGGGTGTGAATTGGCAAAGTCCACCAATAGATTGTTGACATATGTCTTGTGAGAGGGGCTTTATAAGCCAAGGAGAGAGAATGAGAGAGCAACCTTTGCTACCCTTATTTCCTATTCTCCTCCTCCTCCATCACGCCAACTTCTTCTTCTTCTTCTTTCTTTCTTTCTTCTTGATCCTCACTCTTTTCGCCATAATTGTTGGTAGAATTTAGCAATTCTTAAGTTTATTTGGTAAGTTTTAGTTGGCTTTCTTCTTCTTCTTCTTCTTCCTCCTCCTCTCTCTTTGATTTTGCTAGTGTGTTCTTGGGTTAGAGTTTTGAGTCTTGGTGTATTTTGGGTGTTTATGTTTAGAAGTTCCTCCTAGAGATCCCAAGGGTAAAGGAGTTGTTAAAGGGAGCTTAGCCCCTTAATTTTGTGAAGAAAAGGAGCTTAAGGTTTGGGAAATTTTGAATTAATGCATATTTGTTGAATTTGGTGTTTTGTGTTAGTTTCTGGAAATTTATGATGTTTAACTTGATTATGTTGGTGTTAGTCTTATGGGTTTTTGATTGATTTGAATTGGGATACCATGGTTGTGATTTATTGAACCAAAATGCGTAATTGGTTGAACTTTTGGAACCAAATTCTAGGTTAGATGAATATGAGATTTTGATTGGTAAATTTTAATGTTTTAGTTGTGATAATTGGTATAAAGAATGGGTTTTATGTTGTATTATATGATTTGGATGCTTGATTTAGTTTGGGTTGAAGTTGGCAGGACAATTACATGTTTGGGGTGATTTTGTGTTTGGATTTCTGCAGATTTTCAGCAAAGGGGAACTGGAAATCGACTATGTCGCGAGCGTGACAGTGCTCGGTGATCTAAGCCCTCGCCTGTTGTACGACACCCATTGCGAGCGTGACAGTGCTCGGTGATCCAAGCCCTCACCTGCTACCGAGCTCCAGCTGGACGGGTTTCTGTCGTGAGTGCGACAGGAAGCTTGGCTGCCTAGCTGAGCACGGGCAGAGTACTGTCACAACCGGGACAGTGAATTGTTGGCCCTCTATCACAAGCACGACACTTGTCGCGAGCGCAATAGAGGTTGTTCAGCTCTTATTCACACGAGCACGACACTTGGCAAGTTTTGCCTCTGTCGCGAGCGCGACTCCTCTGGTTTCCAAAATGAGTTTTCTTCTATGCTTCTAATATTTGATTTATGACCTTGCGATGCTTTTATACTTATGCATGGATGAATTTATGTACTATATGTAATTGATATGAGGAATGATGTATGGCCTGCAAGAGTCATATTAGTGGATAGTTAGGCATTTGGAATAGAGTTCAGTAGCTGTAGCCCCAATGTGTTTCGGACCCTAATCGGGTCCCCATTTGGATCCTCGCAGTCCTCAATGTGTTCGGATCTTGTTTAAGATGTTGCTTTTCGATTGTATCCTCGAGTACCCCATTATGTTCACTCGTTATTCACTATTATGAGTTTGCAAGCGTCTTGTCGTTTATTATGTGCATATGAAATCATTATGATATACTATTTTGATTATGAGCCTATTGAATGTGATTGATTATACCTAATCTATGACGTATTTTGACTATGTTTATTATTAGGAATGTGCCATTAGTATGTGTTCTGCTTTAATGACCACTATGAATGGCCGTTCACATTATTGTGTGTTTCCTCACTAAGCGTTATCGCTTAGCACGGGTCTTTCATCCGTGCAAGTGTGGAAGGTTTGGAGTCTTTGGGAGTGCATCCACAGGTCAAGCCAACACAATAGGAGTGGAGCTTTTGGGAAGCTGATTATTTTTGTATTTTGTAATCTTTTGGATTTTTTGTGCATTTATCTTTTGTAATCTTTTGGCAATGTAATTATGTATTTTTGAAATTCTGTAAAGACAATTTTTGTAATGTACATTTTTGTAATGAAACTTTTGATTGATCAATGAAGAGATCTTTGAAAATTATGTTGTTTTAATTTCTTCCGCTATCTACTTATTTTGGTTATGAATGTTACGTGAATTGTTTGGTGATACCCTTATCCATATGGGTGTTCACTCCCTTCGGGATGAGCTCTCCTACTTATAGGTATGGGGTGTTACACTTTATCCCCGATTTCATATTCAATATCTTTTCTTTTCAAGTCAGCATATGACTTTTGTCAGTCACTGGCGGCTTTTAAGCATTATTGAATAACCTGAACCTTTTCTTCCGTATCCTTTATAATGTCTGGCCCTATCATTTTATGTTCATCTAGGTTAGTCCAACAAATAGGAGTCCTACATTTTTTGCCATACAATGCTTTATACGGTACCATATCGATACTTGACAAATAACTGTTATTGTAAGGGAATTCCATTAGTGGAATGTATTTATCCTAACTACCAGGGAAGTCCAGCACACACCCACGTAACATGTCTTCTAAAATCTGAATCACCCTTTCTTATTGGTCATTGGTTTGAGGGTGGAATGTTGTACTGAAGTGAAACTGAGTTCCCAAGGCCAATTGCAGTTCTTTCCAAAACCTAGATGTAAGCCTTAGATCTCGATCAGACACAATGATTAAAGGAATATCATGGAGTTGAACAATATCACTCACGTACAATTCAACTAGCCTGTCCATGGTACAATCAAGTCATATTGGTAAGAACTTAGTTGACTTGGTAAGTATATCAACAATCACCAAAAGCAAGTCGTGCTTCCTTTGGGTCAATTGAAGTCCAATTACAAAATCCATGGTGATGTTTTCCCACTTCCATTGAGGAATCGAAATAGGATTTAATAAACCCTGAAGGAACTTGTTGTTCAGCTTTCACCTGTTGACAAGTCAAGCATTAGGACACATAAAAAGCCATATCCTTCTTGATGCTAGGCCACCAGTAGAATTGCTTTAAGTCTTGATACATCTTATTACCTCCCTGATGCATGGTAAAAACATTGTTATGAGCTTCATACAAAAGCTTCTTTTTCAATTCTTTATCATCTGGTACACACAATCTACATTTATAATACAAATTTTCATCACAATTTATAGAATCGTCAGTCTTGTCTCCATTCCTGACTGATTGTAGTATTTGTTATACCTTGGCATCACTTCGATAAGCCTCAACTATCACTTGTCTTGGATTAGACCTAGCTTCAACTGGGCTATTAAAGCTCCATCAGGTTCTAATTTCCATCTACCATGCTGCAATGTCAGAGCTGAAACTGACTTCTTGCTTAAAGCATCAACAACATAATTAGCCTTGCCCAAATGATAATCCACTATGCAGTCATAGTCTTTGAATAATTCTAACCACTGTTGCCTCCTCAAGTTATGTTCGTTCTGGGTCAACAAGTATTTGAGACTTTATGATCGATGTATATTTTACATTTTCGCCATATAGATAATGCCGTCAGATTTTCAAGGCAAACACTACTGCTGCTAACTCTAAATCATATGTGGGATAGTTTTGTTCATGTGGCTTCAATTGCCTCGATGTGTATACTACTACCGTGCCATCTTGCATAAGTATACAGCCCAAACCATTCTTTGAAGCATCACTGTACATGGTATATTATTTACCCGAGGCAGGTTGAGTTAACACTGGAGTTTTAACAATCATCTACTTCAATTTTTCAAAACTAGCTTGGCATTTGTCTGTCCATTCAAATCTTACTCTTTTCCGAAGCAACTCAGTGAGAGGAGAAGCTTAACTGAAAATCCTTTTACAAATCGCATATAATATCTAGCTAAACACAAGAAACTTCTCACTTTTGGTACATTTTAGGGCGGCTTCCAACTAACAACAACTTCAATTTTTGCAGGATCAACTCTAATGCCTTTCGTTGATACAATATGGCCTAAGAATTAAACTTTCTTCAGCCAAAAGTCACATTTACTTAACTTTGCATACAACCATTTCTCCCATAAAGTTTGTAAAACTATCTTTAAACGTTGTTCATGTTCCTATTCATTTTTAGAATATAATAAAATATCATCAATAAATACCACCACAAATTGATCCAAGTAACATCGAAACACCCGATTCATTAAATCCATGTATGTTGCTGGTGCATTAGTCAATCTGAATGGCATCACTAGGAATTTTTACTGACCCTATTAGATTCTAAATGTTATTTTTGGTACATCTTCATTTTTCACCAGTAATTGATAATATCCAGATCACAAATAAATTTTGGAGAAGACACTTGCTTCTTTTAATAATCAAACAGATCTTCAATTCGTGGCAATGGATATTTATTCTTTACTTTCAACTTATTGATCTATTGGTAATCAATGCACATCCGTAGGGTACAATTCTTCTTTTTCACAAACATAAGCAATGCATCCCAAGGAGAAACATAGGGTTAGATGAATCCTTTATCCAAAAGTTCCTACAATTAAACCTACAGCTCTTTTAACTCTATCGGTGCAATCTGGTAAGGTGCTCTTAAGATGGAAGTTGTTCCAAGCAAGATCTCAATGGATAAATCTACTTCCCTCTCAGGTGGAAGTCCAGGTAATTCTTTAGGAAACACATTAGGATATTCTTTTACTATGGGTATATTTT
This sequence comes from Excoecaria cochinchinensis, assembly GCA_947683425.1. NCBI lineage: Eukaryota > Viridiplantae > Streptophyta > Magnoliopsida > Malpighiales > Euphorbiaceae > Excoecaria > Excoecaria cochinchinensis. Next base: position 39,229 of record CANTUQ010000024.1, on the reverse strand, counting down.
CCAATTTAACTTTTTCCCGATTAGAGTCAAGAACCAATGCCAAGAAAGCTTGATTGCATGGCTAAAATCACCTTAGATAATGGATTGGATTGAATACCATGTACTATCACTTTTGATTGGTCAGAACATTTAAGTACCATTGTCTTTTTACTAAAAGCAACTATGGCCTGATGTTTAAGCAACCTGTCAATTCACAAAATCAAATCAAACTCATGAAAAGGTAAATCAAGCAAATAAGCAGAGAATTCTCTATTCTGGATCACTATGGGATAGTTCCTATATACTTGATTAATTTTAGCACCATACCCCAAAGGACTAGTTACATGCATATCATATGGTAACTACTCTAGAGGTGGTATTTTATCTGACAAGTACTCAGTACATATATAAGAATGTGTGGTAAATTAAAGCATGTATCTCAATGCCATAGAGAGAGAAAATACCCACAATTACTTAAGGCACATCCTAGTCTTCCCGAGCTTTCATAGCATAAGCTCGAGCTAGAGCTATAGGAATAGGTCGATCTACTATTTCTGATATCACACTACCTCTCTACTGACTTGGGTTACCATGTCCTCTTCCTCGGCCACGAGCTGCTGAAGGTGTATTTGATCCTCCACTACCACAACCCTACTGATTTTTAATGGTTCCAGACTCTTTAGGATAATTTGCCAAAAAGTAACGAGTTCTCCCACATCTGAAGCATCCCCCAGTTAACCATCTACAAGTGCCTTGATGTTGTTTATTGCAATGCTAACATTTAGGCACTTCACTTTGTTGGGTAGAGGAATCTCTACCAGCACTAGATACTACTAACGATCCTTACCTTCTTCCGCGTGCTGCAAAAGCTTGTACTAATTCAGCCTGAGAGTCCCTAGTTCTTTTCCCTATAAAGGAACCACCTCTAGAAAAACCTCTCCTCTAGCTTCTTTCCTTACTAATTATCTCAGATTTCTCAACTTTTATAGCTGCTTGCACTAATTGATAGAAATTTACTAGTTGCATTGAAGTAGTAGCTACAATATACCTCTTAATGGATTCATTTAGACCATCCTCAAATTGTCTACATTTGAGTGCTTCAATAAGAAATAGCTCTGGAGCATACTTGCTAAGGTAACTAAACTCCCTTTCATACTCAGCTACTATCATGTCTTTTTGCTTCAAATTTAGAAATTGTTTCCACTTTGTTTCCTTGTATGTTTCTATGATTTATTTCTATCAAAATTCTTGCATAAAAAAATTCCTGGTGAGTGGGTCTACAAACCGTGGGTGTCTACGAAGTAATTTCCACCAATCATATGCTTCAACCTGAAGGAGAGAGACTGCACATGTGGCCATCTGTTCAGGTGGACATTTTACTTCTTCAGATGTCCTCTGCAATTTCTCAAGCCAAAACTCAGCTTTATCAAATTCCTCTAAACTAGTGGCATGGAATTCTTCAGCTCCATGCTTCCTGACTGCATCTACCGGAGCCTTAGGGGCTGCTAAGCGATCTAATACTTGTGCCATATCATGTATAATTCTTAACAAAGCTTTTTTTGGCACAGTAGGAGCATCTTGCTCACCTACTGATTGTAACAACCCAAAAAGGGCCTAGCCAGAATTTAAATGCTAAGTCTGAAAATTAAGGGCATTTTGGTAATTAGTGTATGCAAAATTGGATTTATTAAGGACTTAAGTGAAGAAATTAAATTAATAAGATGTTAAGTGAGGAATTATCTAGTGGAACATGTGTATTGTACCAAGGATGTTATGGTTATTATGGAAGTTATCTAGTGTGTGTGGGCATGGTGCTTAGGAAGTGAATGGTCAAGATTGTGACACTTGGGTTTGTAGGATGGTGACAAGTGGCATGGTTAGTATGTGCAATTAATGAGAAAGAAGAAAAGGAAAAGGAGAAAGGAAAAAGGGCAGAAGTTCACGTTTTGCCCTTCTCTCCTTCCCGTTCTCTCTTTTCTTTTTCCCTTTCCCATTTCTTGCGCTTCCTTTCTTGATTGTGTGTGAATTGGAGTTTGTTTAGAAGTGTTTGGGAGCAAGTAAGTGGTTAGGTTTTGGTTATTGTGACTTGATCTTCTTCTTCTTCTTCTTCTTCTTCTTCTTTTTCTAGTTTGCTTTTGATTTGAGTAAGTTAAGGTTTTGGTTTAGTGATTCTTGGGTTTTTTTGTGCGAGATATGGATGATTTTGAAGATGAGCTAAGGCTAGAGTGAGTGGGTTCTTGAAGATTGAGGTTTTTGAGCTGCAATTCCAGGTTTGGGAGTTGATTTGGTCACTCTGTTAATTTGATGATTGTGCTCTAGTTCTCTTGGGATTGTGTGTTTGTTGTGTCTGTTAATTCTAAAATATTTTAGTGATTTGCTTGGGTAAATGCATGTGTTGTATGAGTGAGGAATGTTGGTTCAAATGCTAGTGCTAGATGTATGTTATATGTATTATTGGAAGTTATGTATGTGGCATGTGAATAAATTCTTGATTTGTTAGTAATTTTGATTGCACAAGTTTAAAGTGTTTGATTAGTGTGTTAATTGTGTGTTAAGTATGTTCTGGAAGCAGTGGAGGTAAGAATTAGCATGTTTTTGTATGTTAAATGATCTTGGGATAAATGGGTTTTGTTTTGGTTTAGCTGTGTGTTCTGCATTTTCTGTGAGAATTGGAAAACACGATCCTGTCACAAGGTCGACGCTTGTCGCGATCGCGACAGAATCGCGTTGTTCACTTCCGTGCTTAGCGAGCTATTGTGTGTGAGGAGAGAGTCACGAGTGGTGACCAAGCTTTATGACGTGCGAGTCCCGTCACGAGTCGTGATGGGGGATCACGACTCGTGACCCCTCTCTCTTGTAGAAGAGCTCCGTCACGAGTGGTGACCAAGTATCACGACGCGTGAGTCCCGTCACGAGTCGTGATGGGGGATCAAGACTCGTTACCCTCCTTGAGTTTCACCAAGCATCAGGATGTGAGTCCCGTCACGAGTCGTGATGGAGGATCACAACTCGTGACCCCTTTTTCTGGTGGGCGTGAGGCGGCTTGTCACGAGTCGCAACCGTGTATGCAACTCGTGACTGGCCCTCTTCCCCTCTGTTACTGTCGTGAGCACGACACGAGTCGCAATCGCGACAGTTAGCCTTCCTCCTGTCCGTTTTGCCCTGTTTTGTCTGGAAATCTTCCTCTTTCCTTTTTCGCATGGCTTTTCATACTATGTAAGTTATATTTTGTGTTTATATGTTAGTGTATTACTGTTTTGACTTGAGTTTTTAGTTAATGATATTGTCTAGTGTTAAATGTTTAGAATAAGTGTTATGAGCCTGAAGTGTCAAGGTAGGGGATAATTAAGCATGCTTAAGAAGGGTTAGTGAGTGCAACTGCCTATGTCCGCCCCGTTTGGGCGAAGCGGTCGACCTCCGAGATGGTCATCCTCCGTGTAGTGATAAAATGTTTTGAGACTCCGGTCTCTTACGCTACCTTCGGGTATTAAAACTATTTTTGAGGCTTCGGTCTCCCGTGCCGTGTTCCCATATCCTCCACCATTGGAATTCAGGCTATTGTTTCAAGTGTTTGGTATTGGTTTCGTGAAGTGTTTTGTATATTGCGTGGCTTTGGTTATATTAATTGCTTAGTGTTTTCTATTATCAATTCCGATTTCATATAGTTATTCTTGACATATAGCTCTGTCCCCTGATATTGAGGGAATTTTATATTGTGATACATGTTTACATCTAGATGCTAATGCAAGACATTATTGTATAGTGTTCTGTATAGTGTCATAATTGTTCAGTGCAGTGTTCTAAGTAATGAGTGACTTAATAGTGATTATATTCTGATATGATTTTTAGTATATCGTGCTTGTGATATCTCGCGTGTTGCCATGGTAAGTATTTCGGTATGTGTACGTATTTGTTTATGCATGGCTTATTGTATTCCTTTTTAGTGTATTGGTTTCGGTCTGCTTTGTTCCTCCCCACTAGGCGTTATCGCTTAGCACGGGCTGTTTTCCCGTGTAGGTGGCAGGTTTGTTCGGTTCACGTCGCGCATCTGCAGGGTCAGCCACTAGGAGTTGGAGTTTTATTTTGTTCAGTTCCTGTAGTTGTGGTTTAAGGCTGTATAGCGTTTTGTATTTTGTATAAGTATTAAGTAAATGTAATCAAGGATCGGTATGTAATTTTTTTAGATTTTCTTTTATTTTCTAAATGATGTGTGGTTTATTATTTTATTATTTTTATTACTGCTTCCGCTGATATGTATGAATGTTTCGGAGGGAGCGTCGGGTAGCGCTCCGGTATCCTTCCAACGGGGGTATCGGGGTGTTACACTGATGGTTCAGAAGGACCAAATATGGATGGATCTCGATCCCCAAGATTGATCATTTCAGCAGTTCCTTCAATAGTGTCTCAAGATGGATCCATCTAATCACAATAAGAACATAAGGACATTTTCATTAGGCCGACATAATACTATATATAAATATTCTTAACCTCTTAGTTGTCCAGAATCATCTAAACCTAAGCTTTGATCCTAATAAATGTAATACCCCTTACCAATACATAGTAAACCACACTTGTCACTTTAGCTTACTAAGTAGGGTGAAGAGTGTTAACAACTTGATACTAACATAGTAATACTAATTATAACTAAGCATTTATCAAAATCAGGGTTGCAAACTTTTTCTCTTTATATGAAAGTACCATTTCAAGTTACTCTTTCTATAGTTCATATTAATTTACAATACAAAACTATTTCAAGTTACATACATATAGGCATACACTACTTAATACATATTTAATACAAAAAGATTATATTTACAAAGTATTTTCAAAACACAAAACCTACAAAAGGAAGCCCTAACTAGTGTATTGGCCTTAAAGATTGCGTGATGGCCTTGGCGTTATCTCCTACTTCAGTACCTACATCGATGGAACACTCGTACTAAGCATAAAGCTTAGTGGGGAATTAGTATAACATGGATGACAAATCACAGCGATCGTCGATGTATACACACACACATGATAACAAACACATATGAATATTGCATACCTAAATTAAACGTCATAATACATAATATTGAATAAACACATCACAAATTTTCAGGAACTTGTAACATTCACAATTCATTTAATACATGTAATAGTTATTTAAAGGGCCTGCGATGCCTAAGGAAGTGGATAACGAAAATATAGAACAGTAGGTACCCGTAAGTACAAATTCATTTTAATTAATTATTATACTTAGGTGATAGAAGGTGACCCAAATGAGGCTGACAAAAGACCGAAATGAGGCTACAATAAGGACCCAAATGAGGCCAATAGAACATAACAGTAGGCTACAACATTTAAGGTCCCTATAGGCATGCTTATCTATCTACAACTCGGACACAAGCAAGCAACTAATTTTATTGCTCACAAATTTACTTTATATTCATGAATAAATTCAAGTTGTACCATTTATTTCAATTCCCATGTCAGGGGTAAATTAATTTAATTATTTTATCATGCACATTCCATAAATAATATCATTAAATAAAATAACATTTGGTTTATTCCATCTAAATGCATATTTCCATATATATATATATATATATATATATACACAAACACATATATATATTAATATATATTAATATAACTATAATTATAATATATTGCATATAATATAATTAAGGCATTTCCATTTCACTAATATACATTCAAATGGCGTCACAAACCATTTCATGAGAAATGAAGTCCATTTGTATAATTTCATTTTGCACAAATTGGACAAAGTAATCAAAGGAATACAAAAGAGATAAGAGGGACTATCATGACTCATGACAGTGGCCAGCTGTCATGAGTTGTGACAGAACTCGTCATGACTCGGGACATGACCTGCATCAGGACAGATTCTGACCCTCCCCTTGACCGTTCTAAATGAGAAATAAAATGGAATTTTCAGCCAAAGTGTTATTCTCAAAATATCTTTCAAAATATGTTATCTTTCTAATGGCACTAATTTCATGCTATTTGGATCAATATATCTCTAATTAGGATCCACAAATTCTAGACTGCTCTCATTAAGGCGGTAGAATCCCTTTGTCAACTTTGAGCTCAATTTGGAGCATCCTAAAGTCCAAATTTGATCACTACTATTTCTATCACATTTTTAGATATATGTCATTGATTTCCAACCCAAGTAAAATCATGAAATTTTGAGTTAAATAACGCAATATATCCGCAAAACAATCCCAAAAGGTCAGACAGGATTTGGGCAAAGTTTCCCCTTAAAATTCAACGTTTCCAATTCAATCAATTCCACAACAATCATTAACACAATTCAACTTAATTTCACATAAGATATCCATATATACATTAAGATAACATTTTAACAATTAAAAGCATGTAAGCCACATAAATCCTAAACCTTAAATTATCTTATTGTCTCATTCTCTTTCACCTCCTTTCTCCTTCTTCTTTCTTCTTCTTTTCTCCTTCGGGTGCCTCCTCTTCATATTTACATAACAAAATTGTTTTTATTTTATATAAGCCACAACTTATACTCTTTACAAACTAGAAGAAAGAGATGTTCAATAACACAAAATTCTTACCTTGTTTAATGCAAGCTTACACTTAAAATTGATTCTTTATGCTCAAAAATCACGCTAAGCAAGTTAGTATAAAATTTTAGTGATCTTGGGTTAATAGAAAACTAAGTTTAAGTAGAGGAGAATGGCTTTATTTCTATGTTATTCCCTTTAGCCGACCTTCATGGATTTTTAAGCTATGAAGACTCTTCTTCACGTTTCTAGAAGTTGCTAGGTGTTTTAATGTGATTGGTTGCTTTACATATTTCCATTTCAATCATTAATCTTCTCCATAATTGTAACACCCCGAATATACCCTAGTCGGATTAGGGTAAGTTTAGGGTGTAACGGAAACCGAATGTGATCGAAATAGGGACGGAAGTGTTAAAAAGGACGCAACCGTCATTAATTTAAAAGTTTTAGCGGGTTTCGGTAAGTTGGACAGTTATATCGTCGTGTCTTAAACAACATGAAAATAATTATTTTGGTGATTAAAAATGTGTAATCGGATGAAGGAAGTGATTAATTGTAGTAAAAGAATGTGACTAGTTTTATTTGTGTAAGGTAGGGGTATTTCGGTTATTTTGTAATTAAGGATTAAATTGATTGAATTAGTTAATTAAGTGGGCCAATGTATGTAATAGAAAAGTGAAATGCCAATTGAGGGAAAGGAAGTAAGGAAAGGGATTAAAAGAGATGTTTGACATAAATATCAACTTTGGACCAATGAAGTGGTGACATGTGGCACTTGGGATTAGGATGAAGTTATGGCCATAATTAAGCAATTTTGACTTCATTTTTAGGCCATTCTTGGCCGGCCAAGTGAGGAAAAAGAGAGAGAGAGAGAGAGAGAGAGAGAGACCAGCCTCCTCCTTCCTCACGCTAATCCCCTAATTCAAGTGCCTAAATCAAGTTAAAAAGGTAAGTTGCGTAATTGTATCTCTTCTTCTTATTCTTTAATTGTAAGTTTCAGAATTTATATCGAAATTATGGTTATTAGATATGCTAACATGTAATTTTATGGGTTTTGATGAGGAAATTGGATGATTGTGATCATGAAAGAATATGGGAGTAGAGGAGTGCGACTAATTGAACTAAAAGGAGCAAAGGAAGTGAGGTTTGGAAACTAGTTTGATTTGATGTGTTTTGATGATAAATAATATTATTTGAGCTGTATTTGAAAGATATGTGTTGAATCTATGATGTTGATAGTGAGTGTTGGCTTTAGATTGTTAAAATTGTGCATGTGAGTAGGATTTGATGAAAACTGTGTTAGGAAACACTTGACCTTTCTTCGGTTATTAGGTTCTATCAAGAGTTTTAGAACTCTAAATGGTATCCAAAAACAACCTTTTGAAAGCTAAGACATATTCCTACAAATCTATTAGAAATAAGCTTGAGTAAATTCTAGCTTTAACTATCTCAAAAGTGGTCATGAAGTAGAGCTATCTTCCCTGGCCGGGTTCAGGGGAGCTGTGTATATTGTTTTGCTCATATCTGGAGATTTAGATGTCCAAATTAACTGAAATTTGTTCTACATGAAATATAACATCCTAAGGATCATTTGTTAAGACGATTTATGGCCTAAAAATGAGTTTTAGAGGTCCGTTTAGGCTGTTGAAGTTTAAAGTGGAAAGCAGTCCTGACTCTATGCGTCTGTTTTGCCATTTTTAGTATGTCACGGTGGCAACCAAATTGGTTACCACCGTGACCAATGCCTAGAGAGGGCAGAATGCTTAATTTTGGACCTCATGGTCACAACCAAGTGGTTGCCACCGTGACCCTCCCCTGTTTTGCATATTTTGGGTGTTTTTCCTCCCGAAACGCACCTGAACTTCACCGAAACTTTTTGAAACTTATCCGACACATGTTTAAAGTTTTGTAAAGCATAATTAAATGGTTACAACTTAGGAATACAAATGACTAGGGTTTTGAATAAGAATTTGGATTAAGATATTTAAAGGTTTAATGAGTTGAATACTTTTGAATTCGTCAAAAATTGACATAGTTATAGTATATTAGAAGATTTGAAGCAAAATTCTACAATCTATACTTTGAACTTGTAGAACTACGGGGTTCTGATTCCCAATTCTTTGGGATACGTAGGAAGCTTGGAATGTCCTTCCAAGTCCGAACCAAAGCATAGAAATTTATTCGGACATGAAAGATAATGTATCAGCTGAATTCGGTTAATGTCTTGGTGCTTGTTAGAATTATATGTGGCATGTATGAGAAAATTTATAAACATTATTAAGCTATTAATGATTTAAGTCTCGTGTAGGCTTATTTATGATTTAAAATTGGTATATGACATTAAGTTTGAAATAAATGATTGTTTTGGGTGCGTCATAAACTGAAAATGAAATGAAACTTGCGTATCTCAAACGGTACTTATATACCTGTCTAAATAATGAATGATTCTAAATAATTTGAATAATTTGAGACACTTATGTTGAAATTCTCAATTTTAATGTGTGACATTTGGAGAGTAATGTATATGAAATTATTTAGAGACATTACAAGAATAAGAATGTTTTATGTAAAGTTCATTTAATTAAGAATAACGAGAGTGGGATGCTTGTTTTCTGTCGCGATCGCGACTAAAGTCGCGACCACGACTCCTTCCTATGTTATAAATGTATGTCGTTTGAGCTTTTGAACATGAGCCTTGACTGTAATTTACATATGACATATTGTTTCAGTTAAAATATGATATACCATGTAAGCTATAGTTGAAATAAATTATTAAGCCGTTAAATAATTAAATTATGATTGTAATTAAAGCTTATGGTTGGTTATATTTTTTTGTGAGCCATTGCTTTAGGTTATGCATGAATTAGGCGTAAGATTGTTATATGACTATAATAAGTGTATGTATTTATGAAAAGTATGAAAAAATAATATGTACATCATTAAAAAAAACAAGTATGAGTTAGCCTGCATTAGTCGAGTCGTGGATAGTTAGGCATGCCTAATAGAGTTATGTGTTGCTGCAGCTATGTGTACGATTCTGGACCCCGATCAGGTCCCCGAATGGTTCCTCGCGAACCCTATTATGTGTATGTGTATGGATCTTGTTTAAGATCCTGTTCAGTGAAATGTTGCTTTTCGACTTGTACCTGTAAGGTACATTATATTATGTGTTCGATTCGTACCCGTAAGGTACCATTCAGTACTCGTTATCCACCCCTTTTGACTCAGCAAGCAATAAATGAACAAGAGTGTGATTCAAATAATAAGATGTGAATTAATTAATATATATGATGACTTGTGTGCAAGTATGGGATTAAGCGGTTCGCAAGAATGTGCCCTATGTGTGTGAAGTGGGTTAGTGCTTTAAGCACTCATGGGTTTATGGGTTCCATATGAATCTTTGTTTATGAATAGTATAATACCTTTGTATAAATTGGTATATGTGATCTAATACTCCATTGATTAGAAAGTTATATGGTAAGACCTTTGTAAGTAAATTGTATGAAATGAATTTTGGGAACCTTAATGAATGTAAATAAGTGAACAAAATGACATGTATATGATGCGAAAAAGTGTATTATTACATAAGTGATTTGTTAACATTGATACACGAAGTGAGTAGTTATTTTGATGACCTACTAGAAAATATCTAACTTGTTATGATAGATACGATTATACTTTCTATACTATGTTTTTCTTTGAACTTATCTGACGGCTCTTCTTAGTGGTCGTCTATATTTGTATGTTTCCCACTAAGCTTTATGCTTAGCACATATTTTCTTTTAATCCGTGTAGGTACCATTGATCGGATCTTTCGAGAGTCCTTTCGCAGCAGTCCAGGCCAGTGCAAGACTATGAAAGGATTTTAGGATAGGATTTGTATAGTCTTCGAAATGTATACAAGATTGGTAGTTATAAATAATAAGTTTGTATAAGTGAATTTAGTTATGTAAATGATCTATCTGTAGTAAATTCTGGAAAAGTTATACTTGATGGTGTGATTGTGTAATGAATTTAAAGTTAACCATAATGTGTTATTGAAAACGAAAGAAATTTTATAACTCATATTGAAAACGAAAGGAATTATTTTGCATACTTTTAATTTTCATTACCTTGCAACCACAATCCCTTGCATACGATAATTCGAGGTCTTAAATTTAACATCCTATATTACTTAGCCGATCTAGTACACTTGCTAGACACCAGTCACATAGAAAAGTGATTTTAGGTTGCAACAGACATTGCAGATGGTTAAGAATGGTGACAAGACTGACTATTCAATGAGCGATGATGGTATTTTATTTTATAAGGATCAGTTATGTGTAGTAAATGACAAAGAATTAAAGAGGAAGCTTATACGTGAACCTTTTTATGGTAAAAAGTATTGGACTCCTACATATTGGATAGAATTAAATGAATGCATTGTAATTAATTTTGATTCGGTAAAGGATATTAAAGAGAAAGTACAATTTTTTTTCCAACAGCGGTTGAAAACTACAAATAACCGACATAAGCCTTATGTCAATTTGAAAAGAAAGGAAAATCGCATTCGAGATTTATTGGACCGTATGAACTACTTGAAAGAATTGAACTGATAGCTTATCGGTTAGCTTTGCTCCCAAGAATTTTTAAGTTTCATGATGTATTCCATGTATTTATGTTTCGAAGATATCGCTGAGATCAATCCCATATTTTATTAGTATAAGATGTGCAAGTGTATCCAGATTTTCTTATGACAAGGAACCTAAAGGGATTTTAGTTCGAGAAGTGAGGCAACTTTTGAATAAGCAAATTCCATTAGTGAAATTGTTTCGGTAACATCCTCAACTATTGAATACAAGTATGAATTTCGAGGATAAAATTCTTTAAGGAGGGAAAAGTTATAAGTCCCCGACTTGTACCCTAGTCATTTAGATACCATTGGGGTATAAGAGTGGCTTAAATGAGTAATTGGTTAAGTGTATTTGTTTGGGGTATTATTGGTATTAAGTGGAAAGCTAGGGTTAGAATCGTCATTTAACCCTAGAGACTAAATTGCATAAATGGATTATTCAATATATTAATGCATAAAGTTAAGTTAAATAAGAGGTTAATATAATATTTAGAAGCAATTAAACGACCAAAGAGGAAAAGTGAAAGAGAACCAATCACAAGTGGACAAAAGCGAAAGGAGATAAGGACAAATTTATGGCTTTTAAGCCATGAATGGGGTGGAAAGAGAGGAAGAATTTTGGCCTCTCTCTCCCATTTTTGCTTCCATTTTCTTTCTCCCTTTTGTCACTTTGAGCTTCATTTTAAGGTTGGCTAAGAAATCCCTAAGTTTAGGCAAGTTAGTTTGTTTCTTTTGTGATGTTTTTGAAAGGTAAGTAATTGCTAGTTTCCTTTTCTTCCATTCGTTCTGCTTGAAGGTTAAGAGTCAAGAATTTACTGTGTAAATGATAAACTTTTGCTTATTTGTAGTGGAGAAAATAAGTGCAGCCAAAGAAAAAGAGAAGATTGGAGAAGGAAGTGCTAATTGGGCCATAAGTGCAAGCCAAGTAGAAGGTTCGGGAATTTATATGTTTTTGTGTGAAAAATGATAAATTGTTATATTTGATGTGTGTATATTTGATTTGGTTTTATTTGAGTTGGAATTGTTGGGATTGTTGTGTTGAATTGATTAATTTGGGCATGATGAGTTTTAGGGAAAACTCTGCCCAAATTTCAGTCTAACCTTTGTGGATTTTTTCATGTATAAGTAGAGTTTTTGAACTATAAATTGAATGATTCTAGTTAGGTTGGAAAGCTAACTTATATATCTAAATATGTCTAGAAGGAACCTGGAGCTAACTTCCATATATTCTAGTTTGAGTTATTTGAGCCATATTAGGAGTTGTAGATGTCCAATTGACCTAAAATTTGTTCCATTAGAATGTTAAGATCTTGGGAACATTTGTTAAGAGACAACTTTTCCTAAAATTATGGTTTATCTGTTGGTATTGGCAGTACAAATTGCAATTGAGAAACTGACCTGTGCATTTCTATTTTGGGAAAGAAGTAAATGCAAGGGTCAATACTGGCACTAATCAATACCACCCGTGATACCCCTTTTTTTGGCTATATCGTCCATTTTTTATCCTGAATTGAACACAAACTTTACCAAAACTTATCCGACACATGTTTAGGCCTATGTAGTGAACATATGAGAGATTACTAATTGGAAACCTAAGTGATTAAAGTGACGAATAAAAATAATTAATAAAATAATTATTGATATAATGAATTGAAAAGTACAAAATAAAGCTAGAAATGACTTAGCGTGTTATATTGACTATGTATGAATAATTATTGGCATGTTAAAAATTTATATTGATATCAATGCTAATTTAATATGGTAAAGTGGCATGCTATTAATGTAAGCATATTGAGGATATAGATGCTAGTATTATCATAATAATTGTATATAACCCGGTATATGTTATTGACCTTGCATGATGACTATATAATCATAGATGATTTAAAAGCGATAATTTGTATGTACTGTACAAGAATTAATAGTGTATATTTTGCTAAACTGTAACACCCCCTACCCATACGTAGGAGAACCCATCCGCGAGAAGGGGTGTCACACCAAAAAGAACGGTAGTTACATACATTCACATAATATAACATACATATAAATAGCGGAAATTAAAACTTTAAAACCAAAAGATCATTCATTCATAGAATAACAATATTCAATTACATAATTGTTTTGATACCAACATAATTATATCAGTTAGAGGCACATAGCCGAAGCTTAACAAAACTATATACAAGAGAGATCACTATTACAAAATAATGATGATACAAAAAGAAACTAAGTCCTATCAACAATCCCACTGTGTTGGCTTGACTGGCAGCGACTCTTCCAAAAGCTATACACCTTCCGCACCTGCACGGGTGAAAACACCGTGCTAAGCGATAACGCTTAGTGGGAAAACATACAACAATAATATGGACGGCCATTCACAATGGTCGTCAAGGCAAATCATATACGTAATGGCATATGCTGAATATCATAAGATATAATCATAAACGAATCGAATTCATCACCATTCAAAGGTTCAATAAACATATTCATATGCCAACAGATTCATATGCTCATATTAGAGTCATTCAGATTCAAATACTTATATTCATATCAGGACAAATCATAACACCTGCTGACTCACAGTAGTGGATAACGAGTAAACGCGTAGCGGTACCTTATGGGTACGAATCAGCACATAGCGGTACCTTACGGGTACAAATCAAAAAACAATATCGCATTATCTCTTTTCAAAACATTTTATAGAGGAATCTTAAACAAGATCCAAATACGTAGAAGTTTGCGAGGAACTAAATGGAGACCTGATCAGGGTGCAAAACAGTACAGAGATTGCAGCTAAAGGACTCTTTTAAGCATGCCTATCCACTAGACTGACTCTTGCAGGTCATGCATAATACAAATCATTCTCAAGGCATAACATATAATTCATCATGAAGAAATCATAATATTTTTCACAGATATATGCATAATTATTCCCATACAGTAGTAAAAACTCATGAAGAAATGATACAAAAATCATTTTAGAATAAAAAGGGACAAAATCGAAAAACAGGGCGAAAGGAGGTCCCTGTCGTGATTGCGACAGTAGCCGGATGGCCTTCTCGAGGGGAATGGGGAAAGAGGTCACTGTCACGATCGAAACCAGTGTCGTGTTTGCGACAGTGGCCGATAGGACTGTGCAAGGGGAAGGGTGAAGAGCGAAGGGCGTATGAGTTGTGAGACAACCTTCACGACTCATGAACAATATTCACGACTCATGAACTGTGTTCATGACTCGTGAACATGGTTCACAACTCATGAACTCAATTCATGTCTCGTGAACTCTCAGCCTTGCCTATGCCGACACGTGATTCTGCCGCACCACTCGTGCATGTTAAGCTTCATGAGTCGTGCTGTCCAATCACGAATCGGACGCCTTACAAACCAACAGAGCAATCTTGCATAAAACTTGAATTCAACCATCTTTCACGCTCGTAAGGATGTTGTGCTCGTGATAGCATCACGATTTCCAGTTTTTCCAGCAAAACGCAGTAAACCCAGATTTCCAACCACAAAACTATTTTGACCCAAAATCAGACCAAACCTCATCTTACCTTCAACTAAGCCTTCACCCATCACATATAACATAAACACAACTTAATTAAACACTTTACACAATCAAAATATTGCATTATCAAAATCAAACTCCTCAAGAACACAAACCCAGAAATTTGCAACAAATATTCATCAAACTTCAATAATTGCGCAATACTTCAACATTCATGCATCATAACTCAAATCAACTAAATACCCATAACCTTAACACTATAATATGCCTCATCAAACATTAATTTTATAGAGATCACATGCAAAGGAATAAATCACCATATGAACATCAAATAATCAAATTCCAAACAAAAATCCCAAACCTATAACTCCTATGCTCCAAATCAGTGAGCACCACTCCCACTAGCCTTCTCCTTTCCCTTGGGATCGCGAGGAGGCTCAACTAACCAAGAACACCCAAAAATCACACACATACAAACATAAATTAAAATACAATATAAATAAAATTAAGAGCAATGGAATAAGAAGATGAAATAGATGAAGAAGAAACCATAAAAGACTTACCAATCAAAGCTAAGGGAATGATAGATTTCCACCACCACACTTGAATTAAAGCTAGGGCACCCAAGTGAAGAGAAAAGAGGAAGAAGATGAAGAGAGGAAGAGGAAACGGGAAAGAGATAGCAATTTGCTATTCTCATTTCTCTCTCCTTCTCTTTATTTCCTTTTTCCTAATTCTTAGCCACTTATCACTCTTTGGTTGGTGGGACTTGACCACTGACACCCAACAAACATACATGCTAATACACATAAGACCAACCCACATAATTCACACACTACAACCATATGCTCATGCACACACTAACACAATCTAATGCACATACACCTTACTAACATATATGTACCCACACAATATTACAACCCATAAAACATGGATTTTACCCAAAATGCCCTTGACACATGCCAAAACTCCCACACATAGCAAACATGGCTCAAACTAATAGGGGGGAATCGGGGTGTTACATAAAGTATATAAAGCACACATGGAAATATTTTGTCACACCCCAAGTCGGGCCTAGTCGGATTTGACTAGCTAAGTCGGACAAGTGAAGAGCATTTTGGTAATTTTGTTCATGAGGAAATTGGATAATAAGGACTTAAGTGCAAAGTATTTAATTAATTATGTTAAGAGGGGGAAAATTATAAGGTGTGCATGTGTGTATGGATGTAGGGTACTTTGGTTTTGGCATGATCTAGTGGTATTAGTGCATGGTAACTAGGATGTAAAAGTGTTTCATGGGAGGTTATATGGTGTGAGTGGAGTTTGGTGCCTTGGGTTGTTAGTCAAGATGAGATCATTAGGGACCAATAGTGGGGTGACATGTGTAAGGTTGGTGGGAGCATTGATTGGGATTTGAAAGGAGAAGAGAGAGGGATTGAGAGAGTAGCTTCCCGTGGAAGCCAAAGGAAGTTTTGCCTTTCCTTTCCCACGCCTCTCTCTCTCTTTCCCATCTACATTTCTGCTCTCTCTTCCTTTCATGTGGGTTTTCTTCCACCTTGGTCTAGGGTTTGAGCTTTGAAGGTTCTATAGGAGGTAAGTAGCTGTTTTACTTTTAGTATACTTCTTCTTCTTCTTCTTCTCCTTTTTCGAATTTGAGTGGGTTTTGAAGGTTATGTTCTTGGGTTAATGAGGTTTTGATCTGATTTGGTTGCAAGAATTTGAGGAGAAGGGAAGAGAAGGTTGGATTTTGAAGTGATCGGTTTGAAGCTTGGATTTCCAGGTTTGGGAGCTATGTGTGAAATAATCTTGATGTATAAATGATACATGATTATGTATTGGATGATTGTGCATGAATTTTGGATGTGTTAGATTGTTCATATAATTTTTGGTGTGTAAAGTATGATGTTGGGGAAATTCTGTTTAGTTTTTGCCAGACCTTTGTGTATCGTTTTTGTCATAGATCGAGTTATAGACCTCCAAAATGAGTAATTCCAGCTCCATTTGAAAGCTAAGACATATATCGAAAATTATTTCTGAAGGACCAGGAGCCAGTTCGGGCTCTAAGACCCTTGAATAAGTTAACATCTGAAGTGTTTCTGGTTGGGTCGGGTCACTGGAATAGTGTGGATTGTTTAGCTCATATCTGGAGTTTTAGATGTCAAAATTACCTGATATTTGTCCCATTGTAAACTTAACATCTTAATACATAAATGTTAAGAAGGAATGTTTGCCTAAAAATGTCATTTAGATGTCCTTTTAGGCTGAACAAAAGTGAGTTGTGAAGCAGTCCTAAATCATAGCTTCTGTTTTGCAAGTTTTTGGTAGGTCACGGTGGTAACCAAATTCATTACCACCATGACATATGTAAATCCTGGACAGAATGCTTAGTTTGGGACCTCACGGTGGTAACCAAATTCATTACCACCGTGACCCCTTCTGTCTTGACCACTTTATGTGTTTTTCTTCCCAAATTGCACCCGTTTTGCACCGGAACTTCCTAGGATCCATCCAATGCATGTTTAGGACTATTAAATGAGTATAATAATAGTTTTCACTTGGAAAATAAACTTGAATAGGATTAAGATTAATACAAACGAATGAAATAATTAGGTGTAATTGTATGATTAGAATCTAGTCTAGTTAAATGACATTTAAGGGTTGTAATACCTTAATCTGTATGAGCATGTGTAACATGATTAAGTTATACACATTTAAAGGATATCGAATGAATTAGGGTTGTTTAATGTGATTTATTAATGTTAGTTGTTGTGGGTGGTATCGTATATCGCCATCTGAAATCGAGTGAGTTATGAATGCCAATTTCATGGTTGTTCATCATGAACATGTAATATTGGATGTGAAATGTATTATGCATATCTGTACTTATGATCCTCCTCTAAGAATATTATGCTATGCTTAAGTGTAAATTGTATCATTGCATGATTAAGACTTTGGATTGTTAAGTATTGGCATAATAATGTTCCCCTACTTGACCCTGGTGCTATAGAATAAATAATTGGGTATAGCGTGTTGGCATGAATTATATTATATGCTTTGCAATATGAATTGTATGATGCATGACTGATTTAATGATATTTAAATGGTTTAATTTTGTTATTGTGGTGACACTATGCTTTTTGATGTGTGAATTGTGGGATTTTGCGCTTGAAAATCGGGAAGTTTGCCTTCAGGAATCGCATCTGTGCGTGGGTCACGGTGGCAACCAACTTAGTTACCACCGTGAGCCATGAACCAAATGCATTTTGCCCAGAGTTTGAACATGTCACGGTGGCAACCAATCTGGTCACCACCGTGAGGTATCCAACTTTAGATTCTGTTTGGGTAGTGGGTATGTCACGGTGGCAACCCATTTCGTTACCACCGTGAGGTACCCCATAGATACTTTCTCTTTTGAGGTCTGGGTATGTCACGGTGGCAACCCATTTCGTTACCACCGTGAGGTACCCCAGACATACATTCTGCCAAGGATCCCTGGTATGTCACGGTGGCAACCAATCTGATTACCACCGTGACCTGCCCTGTTTGTGCAATAAAATCTTTTTTATCACGCACGTTTTAGGAATGTTTAATTATGGATTTTTAGCACGCAATACCATGTGTTTTGAGCTATAAGTACGTATGTTCTGATTATCATAGAATGTGAATTCTCTGCTTGTCATAATTAAACTACGGCCATTAACTGTGTAATTCTCCGCCTGCAAGAGTCAGTCTAGTGGATAGTTAGGCATGCCTAATAGAGTCTTTGCTGCAGCTTCTGTTTCCGTCTGGACCCCGATCAGGTCCCCGTTTGGTTCCTCACGAACTTTCTGTAATGTGGTTGGATCTTGTTTAAGATCCCCCATAAAAATGTCTATGAATGAAAAGTAAAATAGTTTGCGATTTGTACCTGTAAGGTACTTTCTGTAATCGGCTTGTACCCATAAAGTACTTTTTGTATACTCGTTATCCACTATTTTGAGTCAGCAGGTATTCTGTTCGCTTTGTCTGATATGAATATGAGAATATGATAACTGAATGGGTAAGATTTTAGTAATGTTAATCAGCCATCTTTCTGAATAAGATTATGAATTCCTGAGTGGGCCGAATGTGACTCAATATGTATTTTGTATCTGTTTTCCCGTATATATATATATATCGTATTGGGAATATGTTTGATTTCATTGGATAGAATTTTAAGCATGTGAACTAATATGTATAAGTACGCTGATTTGAATCATTGAATGTTAAGGTTAAATGTGTGAATGAGTATATGTACTATTATGATGCAATGCATGTGGGTCGACGTCCGGTAAGAGCATGTGCCATAATTTAATGATATGCTATATGTTCCTTTGAACTCAGTCACCGTGGTGTCTTCGGTACGTTGTTATATGTTTGCAGTTCATAACATGATATTGTATGGTTTAGAGTTGCGCAGTGGAAGTGTGGTGGTTTGATGCTATGCCCTGGGTTTCATTTTGTGTATGCGCCTTGTGGCATGATAAAAATATGTTTTGATACCTAGTGTTCTCGGCATGATAATTGGGTTCGTTACTGCCTGATAATTGTATTGCATGTGAATATGAACTTCCGAATGCATGGCTTTCATATGCAGGATTGTATATCCATCTGTTGTGATTAATTGCATATGTCATTTGTGTATGTGTTATGCCTTAACGATCATTGTGAATGGTCGTCCATATTACTTGTGTGTTCTCCCCACTAAGCGTTTATCACTTAGCACGGGCTCTCTTCCCGTGCAGGTGGCAGGTTGTGTTCGGATCAAGTCATGCATCTGCAAGGTCGGCCACATAGGAGTTAGAAGTTTTGTAATTTGTTCAGCTTATGTATTTCAGCTTTTGTATTTCTGTATTATGGTATTTGTAATTAAGCTTTCAGTTATTCCTTCATTTTGTCTTTCGCTTTAAGCTTTCGCTAAATGATCATATGTATACATGTGTCTATGTTTCTGCTTAGTGCCTGCATGGGTGTGAGTTAACGTATATGTCCAGTTTTGCTTCTCAAGATAAGTTTTTAATTTCCCCGTGTTTTAGATAAATGTATGCTTCCGCATAATGTATGTGTGCTTATTTGTGAGTGAGCATCGGGTAGCGCTCTCCGGCGTCCTTCCAATGGGGACGTTGGGGGTGTTACATATTTGTTATTATAGTTTCAATAATTGTTTAACATTGTTAAATATTGTATCATGTCTGGATGCATTGATATACATTGAGTATTATAAAGGTAAATATGTGTGTACTTGATAAATCCAGACTTATGGGCTATATGAGGTTATGTGTTAACTTACAAGATAGTAACACGAATTTTTTAGGTGTATGATAAAAATATGTATAACTATAGTGAATGACTATGTAAGATGTGAAATATATTCTTGATGTTAGTGTGATTAATATCAACATTTTTGTAGGAGATCAAATGATTGTGGAATTTGTTCAACATGGTTATGAATATGCAGAATGAGATACCGATATGAGTATCCTAAGAATGAAATAAATATAAATATAAGCCTGCATTAATGATAGGCATGCTTATATGGTCCTTTGTTGCTACAGCTTTTTTGTTGGGATTCCAGTTGTGGATCCCTGCATGCATTTGGATTTCGGTTGTGGATCCCCCATTTTCTTTGGATTTCGGGTATGGATCCTTATGTGTTCTGTTAGATCCTGGGTGGGATCCCTCTGTATAATAGTTCCCTCAGGTACCTATGCTTTATAACCTGCTATCTATTTTTTAAAAAATATAGGCTCTACACTATCAAAAGGTTATATGTGAACAAAGGAAAATAAAGTGAACCATATGAGATATGCAATTAAGTGAACACAATTTAATATGTGGAATTCTAATATATACTATGTGATGATTATTTATTATGTTCATTATATTTGTTATTTTTTAGTGATATGTATGCTACATATGTATGTTAACATGCATTGATGACCACTGTGAGTGGTTGTCCATTCATAATTTTTTCCCACAAAGCCTTTGCACATAGCATGGGTGTTTTATCCATTTAGGTTTGGAAGATAGTTGATTTTAAAGAACTATTCCGCATCGCCATAGCCAACACATGTTAGGACACGCCTTCTTTGTAGGTTTTATGTTTTGATATATTGTCGTATTATAATCCTTTTTTACTATATTGTAATTTGTAATATGTAATATGAACAAAGCAACTTAACTATAAATATAAGAATATAAAAGGTTGTATGAATTTTGAGGATATCTTTGTCATTATAAGTGGATATGTATGTGAATGATTGCATGTGAATGTATGTTTTAGTTTAATGTAAGAAATTTTATAATTCTTAGCATAAGTGAGTAAGATTGTTCGATAGTCTTGTGGCATCCTTCACCGGTGTTGGTAACTTACCTTTTTTGGGGAAGTCTACTAAGTATGGGTAAGGAGTGTTACATTAAATGTTGGATTGAGTGTGTTTGTGATGATTGAATTGATGGGTAGTGTAATGGCCCGATTTATACCCTAGTAGCAAATTAGACTAATTAGGATAATTGGGAAAGTGTAATTTAGAGGTTATTAAATTCTAAACTTAAGTGTAATTGAATTAAGGACTCAATTTTATAAATAAATAAAGTTTATGTGGCAAATTTGTAAAGGTGCTTGATTAAGCTTAAGATGGATTAATTAATTGATAATGGTGATTAAGTAAACAAATCAAATTTGGTGAGCGTGTGTAGTGGAATCCGAGTGTCACTCTAGGGTAGTTCCAGCTCACCATTTTTCCATGCAATATATAGTAGTGGACGTGAGAGAAATGGCAGACTTTTGCATGTTGTTCAGCCATTCTTTTTCTTCTTCTTCTTCTTCTTCTTTTTCTTCTTCTTCTTCTTCTTTTCACCCGTTTCTCTCTAGTTTAATTCTCTATAAATTCTGCTGATTTTGGGTTAGAGGTGTTGCATGTGTAGAAATCATCTTAGCAACGTAAGTGTAGTAATTTAGTTAATTGGTTCTTTATCTCTTTCTACTCCTTCTTATTTCTGAATAGTGAATGAAATTGGGTATTGATTATTTGTATCCGATGGAAATTGGATATTATAATAAATGAAAAAAGAAAATGGGAGAACCAAATGCAAAGTGACCTCAATAAGAGCAAAGGATAGTGAGGTTTGGGAAACATCATTTTTGTCAATTATTTTGATGTAGTATAAACTCTGTGATGCATGATTAAATTATGTGATTGATAAATATAGAAAATGTGCAATTATGTGTACTTACAAATTGAACTGAAATGATGAGTTGATGAGGTGATTTAAACATGTTGCTCTATTTTTAGGTGACTTGTGATGTTGTTATGTAATTTTTACAATTTTTTGTTAATGTAAAACTGAGAATATTGGGTTGTATGTGTGTATGTTGGGACGTGTTGTGTGAGTTTGGAGTTGGCGAACTTACCAATTGGGTTAATTCAAGCTTGACTAGCTTGAGAGGGTAAAACTGGATTTGTAGGATAACTGTCCTAATGAGTTTATATGAGCTATAACTTCAATTGTATAATTCTAATTTGAATGTGATAAAAAGGATTAGGTTCCCAAGAGATGTGCCTATAAATGTGTTAGAAATAGTCATATTGATTTGGGGACACTATGATCTTCAAAATGTCTACCTAAGTTGGTTAAATCTGCCAGGAGGGCTTTTGGAGCATGTAATGTTCCTTTGGCTATAACTCCTCCAATTTAAGATCATAAATAATGAGAATTGTACCATTGTACTCTTAGCATGTAGATAAGTAAGTGTTTACGAGGTCATGATGGCAGATAATTATGTTAGGATGGGTTTCAAAGGTCATAAGTGTGATTGTGGCAAAGTGCTTGAACAAGATGTAAGTGGAGTGGAGCTATGAACACAAAATTCTGGTTCTATCACGAGCACGATAGAATGCTCTATCGGGCAAAATCAGTCAGCTTGGGCTCTATTGCAAGTGCAAGTATTTGTGCTAGCGTGACAGAGGTGAAGGTTTGGTTCTATCGCGGACGCGACTGATATCACAAGCGCGACTGATGTTGAGTCTGTTGCCGAGCACGACACTCCTGTCTGTTGTAAAGGCTTTCTAATTGACCTACTTTGATTGAACCAACATGTTTAATTAATGAATGATTATGCATATAAAATTATTAATGTGTTATATCACATGAATATATATGTGTGTGTGTGTGTGTGTGTGTGTGTGTATAAGTGTGTGTGTGTGTGTGTGTGTGTGTGTGTGTGTGTGTGTGTATAAGTGTGTGTGTGTGTGTGTGTGCGTGTGTGTGTGTGTGTGCATGTGTGTGTGCGCGTGTGATTAGTGAAGTAAGCCATAAGTGTAAATAAGTGATGTGATGACGCCTATTGAGATTCTAAGGTGATATACTCTATGATAACATGAATATAAACTGGAATAATAATTTAGCCTGCAAGTCGAGTAGTGAATAGATAGGCATGCTTATAGGGTCTAAGTGCTGCAGTCAAAGTGTCTGAATCCTCTGGAATCCTTATGCGTAATGGATCCTCCTTGGATTCTTAAAGTGTATTTATAATATATCTTATTTATTATTTATGTAGCTACGGGGTACTGATGCGAAAGTTTGTGTCTCCGGATATAAAAGTGATTACTCTACTCTCGAATACTGATGCGATACACATTATCCGCGTCTTGGAATTGCAGGTAAGGCAAATTAATAAATGATTATATAATGATGAACAATGTGATTATTATATGATATAAAATGTGAATGTGTATGAAATATGTTATACCATAGACTGATGATGTGTGAATGTTGAATAAGACTTTCTAAGCATGCTACCTGAATATCAAGATGAGTTTAACATTAAAATTAAGAGGCATGTTCTAAGTGAAGTATGAATGTAGAGCGTATATATATGCATATATTATTATTGTTGTTGTTGTTTCCCCACAAAGTATTATCACTTAGCACAGGTTTCAATCCATGTAGGTTCAGAAGCAAAGTGACTCGAAGGACGGTCCCGCATCTATGTCGGTCAAAACACTAAGATCTATTTCTTAGTGTAGGTGTTCGTTATTTTGTATTATGTATATGTAATTAATAGCTTTTGGGTATGTAAGAATTATAACGTAACTTTGGAACATAAGATGTAATATATTATGAAAGAATATGTATTTTGAGATGAAGTGTGTGTATATGCATGCTTATTGAAAGTCTTTCGCTGCATGCGAATGAAATTTATTAGTTCGGGAATTTTTTGTGATATACATGTGATGTGAATCATGATGACTATTCTCGACTGCTACAACGAAGTTGTGCGAGTAGGCGGGAATGGGCATTACAGGCAGTGTGAGATTTAGCTTGTAGGGTTTATTGGAGTGGCTACCCTTCACTACGAAGGATTTTAGAGATCTGATACGAAGGAGGGGGTTATACTGTTTTGGGTCCGAGGCTACCATTACAGTATGACGTGCCAGAGGTTCTTTGAGGCTATGGGTCTCCCACTTGGGCCAGATGTTATAGTTCCCCAGAGAGCCATGAGGAGGCAGCACTAGGAGATGATTGCCTTATCGGGAGTGCCGTATGACCACGATACGGCGAAGAGTACGGTACTTTCGTCACAGGCACTGAGGTATGTGCACAGAGTGATATCTAGTTCTTACCTGGGACGGGCAAGTAATCCTAGGTTAGTGAACGGGGCAGAGATTTGGAACCTCTTGACGATGGTAGCGGGTCATCGCCTTAACATTAGCTACAAAATTGTGGCGAACCTGGTCAAGGCAGCCCCTATAGTGTTTGCAGGAGGAGTGGTGACCAAGTTGCTACTGTAGTTGGGAGCTCTTCCGAACATTTTTGGGCCCGCCTTAGAGGAGAGTATCTACATGGATGCACCGACAATCCTGGCCATGGAGATGATTACCCAGGTGATAGGCCAAGCTGAGGAGTACCGGCTGCTATCTATACATGAGACCAGACGTGCATTCAGTCTCCCTTCGCTCCAGCTAATAGAGGAGGGGCCTTAGGCAGAGGAGCAGCCTCCACAGCAGCCAGTGTATCAGGAGGAGCAGCCTCCACAGCAACAGGGGTATCAGGAGGGGCAGCCTCCACAGCAGCCAGCAGAGGAAGAGCAGCCGCAGACTCCTTTTGACATGGGTATAGAGTTCAGTATGGATGAGTTATTGGTCACTCCTCCAGCACAAAGAGTATAGAGTCCCACTCCTCCTCCTCCAACACGAGTACAAAGGTCAGCGCCCCATGATACTGAGAGGTTCCACCCTTATAGTAGAGCAGGGCATCCGGGGGCATCTACCTCCACGGCACCACCTCCAGAGCAGATGACAGAGCCGGTACCTCCCGCACCATCACTATCATCCCAGCCAGCCCAGCCGGATATAATGGCAGCTATAACTTCTATACTCGCCTCCATAGAGCGCAGACAGGAGGAGAGGGACCGAGTTCTTCTAAAGCAGATTGGTCGATACAAGGAGTGAGATCGGCTACTGCTGGAGTGGCTAGGCCAGCAGGAGAGGGTCATAAAGGACGAGGGGAGGCTCATTAAGGAGCTGAGACAGAGTCTGGTCTCCTCCCATGATGCCGTAGCTCAGAGGGTTGACACTGCCATTTAAATGATAGATGAGTCCATCGACGCCCTCAAGTTCAGGATAGAGGTGTTGGAGGGTGCCATACCGCCTATCTCCGAGTCCATCAGAGAGTTCCGAGAGCATACGGTGACTAGGCTGGGGAGCATCAGAGATGCGGCCAGGGATCAGACTTTGAGACTATCGAGAGCCTTTACAGAGCTGGGTGGCATAGTCAGAGACACCTTGGAGTTCCTCGAGGTTTGCGCTCAGACTTTCCTCGATGGGTATGCCCAGGTCTAGTTCCAGCAGACCGCTCCAGTAGCAGGGCAGCCAGAGTTCGCACCAGTAGTCATCCCACCTCATCTTCGGCCAGAGGTTAGACCACCAGCACCTCCCAGCTGTCCCTCTACCTCCAGAGTAGGACCGTCCACATCGTTATCTTGGAGTCAGCCAGTGCACGTGTCTAATGATAAGGAGGACCCGAAGGAGCCTTCAGACTACTTCCCTCTCTAGTTTGTTCAGGGAGTCTTTTTTCTTGTATTTGTATATGGTTGTACAAAATTTATATTTTTTTAGTGGAAACTTACATTTACATTTTGTTAAATTTATATTTCATTTGGTATACTTACATTTATGAAATTACTAGATAAATTGATTTACAATTAATTAATGAAAATTCTGTATAACCACAGGAACATGACATCATGGCTCGAGGATGGTCGACAGTCATACTTTGCTAACCGAATGGTGGTCAGCAAATCAGGAGTCATACATCGCAAAACAGGGTTGTAGTTAGATAACACTACCTCTCACATCAATCTCACTCTGTGCAAGCCGAGACGAGGCAGCGAGACATCCGCAATAGAACAAACTGTAACACCTTGAAGTGGCCCTAGTAGAATTACAGAAATTTTTGTTTAATAAATTAAGTGTTGAGTGTGAGAGTTCTATCACGAGCGCGACAAGCGTCGCGGGCGCGACTGAACCCTCTTGTGGCAGGTCAACTAAATTGGATTTTTTTTTTAATATGTGGCTTTTAGGGGATTGACACATGGCATTGTAGGAGCTTGATAAGTGGCAAGAGTTGGTGTGTTAAAAGAAAATGAACAAGTGACCATTATATAAAAGATTTTGGCTTGGTTAAAATTAAAAGGGAAGTGATTTAAGAGATATGCATGTAATTAATGTGGGAAATGGCATTAATTGGAATAGTAAATGTTGGATAGAGTTTAACCATCTGCCTTTTGCCTTCTTTCTCTCATGTTGGGTTGCCTTGGTTTTTGGTTCTTTGTCTTTCCTTGGGTTTTCTACCCTTCTCTTCTTCCTTTCCATTTCTTTTGTTCCTTTTTCTCCTTTCTTGGTCTATTTTGAGTGAATCCCTTGGATTGATTTGAAGAGTATAAGAAGAGGTAAGTGGTTTGATTTCTAACTAGTATTGGTCTTCTTCTTCTACTTGGTTGTTGCTTTTGATTTAAAGTAAAGAGAGGAAGAATAACTCTAATTGTTTTACATGGTTTTGTTTCAAGCGGTAGCCAAGAAAGTGGATAAGGGCAAAGAGAAGGTCGAAGCTAAGTAGAGAGCTGAGTTCAATGACCTAGAGGTAGGGATCGCGTGCGATTCTACTATTCTCGTGTGTGTTGTTGATTTAAACATTTTGATAGAGGCTTATTTACATGAAGAAAAGTACATGGAACTTAAACTAGCTTAATTGCTTTTAGTGTAAAATCATTTTAATTGCTTGTAGTGAATAAATGTTTGAAGTGATTTGTGTAATTTGAGTGTAAATCTAGTTATAAGCATGATTTATAGGGCAATTACATGTTAGAAGAGAGGTTTGTTGCATGTGGAAGTGAGGATGTTGGTTTGGGTTTTGGAGACAAGGGACAAGGATAGGTTTAGAAGAGAAGAAGTGATTCTGTCGCGATCGCGATAGAAGCATGTTCTTCCGAGAGTTGGTGTTGTCCTAGTCGTGTCGTGTAACATGTCTCTGAGGGGAAAGGGAGGAGGAGCACGAGTCGTGCTGATGAGAACTAGTCATGCTCAACTAGAGAGAAAAGAAGAGGGAAAACGAGTTGTGCTCCAGGAGAGAAAGAAGAGGGAGCAGGAGCACGAGTCGTGCTGATGAGCACGAGTCATGCTCCACCAGAGAGAGTAAGGGAGGGAGCACGATGCGTGCTCCAGGAAAGTAGAGGGAGCACGAGTCGTGCTCATGAGCACGAGTCATGCTCGACCTCTCTCCTTCCCTATTTCTTCTATTTTGAGTTATCTTGATTTGTTGTTTCTGTTTTGAGTTGATATATGTCTAGGTAAGTTTTGTATAGAACCCTTTGGTCCGTATTTGGTTTAAAACTTATCTTTTAAACCTCTTACATAGCTAATATTAATTAAATAAACATGATTAATAATCATTATATGAATTAAGTGCACTTGAATTTTAGTTGATGAGTTGGTATCTGTGTGTAGAGTATGAGTTGTTATTAAGCCTGATTACCGTTATAGTGGATAGATAAGCATGCTTATAAAGGGTTAGAGTGCAACTGCTAGAGTTAGCCTTAATTGTGCCCAGAGTTCGGAATACCTTGTGTATTCCACAGAGTTTTGAGTTAATTCTCCATATGCAAAATGTTATAAACAGTATCCAGCGTTACCCGTATCCACCATGAAAGGAATTCAGGCTTACTAATAGGATATAGTGAACATGAAATGATTTAGAGGACTCTTCTGATTAAATGCTATAGCACATGAGAAGTATTGCATGAATATGAGCACATGATTCTTGTGTATTTGAATAAATGATTTGTATACGTGTGAAAATTTTATGCATGAGCTATTTGATTTTGTCATATGAAATGAATGATTTATGTGTGACTTCGGAAAGAAGTCCTTTGTATTTTTTTCATCCCCACTAAGCGTTATCGCTTAGCATGGACATTTGTTTCCGTGTAGGTAGAGGATCAGACTAGTGAGAGCGTGCATCTGCAGGTCAAGGCCACTAAGAGCTTTTTTGTTATATCTTTTTGTATAAGATAGAAATAGAGTTTGTGATGTTTTGAGTAACATCATTATGTAATATAAGAATATAGTTGTTATAGGTATATGTTTATTGTAATATATGTACAGAAACGAATATGTAAAGTAAAATGACAATAGTTTTGGTAATATGTATATATGTAATTACATGTTGAGCCCTAGTGAAGTGTTATTTTATTTTATTACTCTTAAATGGATGTGTTTAATGCTATTGCTTCCGCTAGTGTATGTATATATATACGTATACATATGTGTCCGCGTGGCGCCCCGATATCCTTTCAGGGGGTATGGGGGTGTTACACAAACTGCTACCGAGTTGTAGTTGGATAACACTACTTCTCACACCGTGCAAGCTGAGACGAGGCCAGCAGGACATCCACGGTAGAACAAACCGCAACCGAGTTGTAGTTGGATAACACTACTTTTCACACCGTGCAAGCCGAGATGAGGCCAGCTGGACATCCGCGGTAGAACAAACCGCAACGGGGTTGTAGTTGGATAACACTACTTCTCACACCGTGCAAGCCGAGATGAGGCCAGCGGGACACCCACGGTAGAACAAACCGCAACTAAGTTGTAGTTGGATAACACTACCTCTCATACCGTGGAAGCCGAGACGAGGCTAGCGGTACACCGAAAATAGAATAAGTCGCAACGGGGTTGCAGTTGGATAATACTGCTTCCTACGGCATTCAAACATTGGGCAGGCTGAGACGAGGTCCGCCGGATGAAGGTGGCCGAACAAGTTGCCAAAGAATCGTGCAGAATACGCTACTACTCTGCAGTAGAAGGTCACCAAGCCTAATCACAGTAGCGAAAAGGTAAGGACTACTTCAGGTACGCATTTCTTCCTTTCTCCTCTGAATTTTAGATCATCTAGACACTAGTGCACTAGTTTTCCCAAAATTGGGGGCAACTATAGACACCGAGTCCTGAGACAGTCCAGATCAGAGTTACCAATGAAGACATCAAGGTCTGTTTCTAGATAAATGAATGAAGGTTGTGAGTTTTCATTCTCCGATTTTACAAGGATTGAGGATTTTTTTCTCGACAGTAGAAGATTTCGGGGAATTAGGGGGAGTTAATATCTTGGAAATTGGGTTTTGCTCCACCGATGGGCATACCTCACGTGAGAGATCTATCTCTCGTGATGAGCACTGGCTTGACCTGTAATAACCTAAAAAGGGTCTAGTCAGAAAGTGCATACTTAATTGGATAATTAAGGGAATTTCAGTAATTTTGGTTAGTGAAATTGGAGTTAATTGGAGAAATTAAGGACCTAATTGAAAGGAATTAAAGTTTGGTTAAGAAATAATTTTGTTTAAGTGAGTGAAGTGGAATTGTGAAGGAGCTAAGTGAGATTTTCCAAGGATTTAAAAGATATTGTGCAAAGATATTTTGATTTGAGCCAATGGGAGTTTGCCATGTGGCTTGGTGGGTGTATGCAATTAATGGGGAAAGAAGAAAAAGGAAAAAGAAAGAGAGAGAGAAGAGCGGATCACATTCTTGCTCTCTCTTCTCCTCCTCTTCCTATTTTCTCTTCTTCTTTCTTTTCCCATTTCTTGTTCTTCACTCCCTAGGTGTGTATGTGAGCTGGAGTTAATTGGGAAGAGTATTGGGGCAAGATTGAAGAGGTATATGTTTGGAATTTAGGGTTTCATGTATTCTTTTTCATCGCCTTCTGGTTTTATTTCGATTAGGGAAAGTTAGGGTTTCGATTAAGAATTTATGGGTTTGTTGTGCGAGATGTTGGTGATTAAAAGAAGAATAAAGGCTAGGAAGTGGATCCTTGAAGGTAGAGGATTTGAGCTACAAGTTTTCCAGGTTTGGGAGTCTATTTGTAGATATAATTGTTTGAGAGTTGTATTTGGCGGTGCATGTTTGTGAGTGATTGTCCATTTCTCTTTGGATCTTGGCTTGATATGTGATTATTTGTTATTTTTGTGTTCTGATACATGTGAATGTATGTGTTAATAGATTTGAGTATATGATTTGAGATAGAAGAATTATAAGGCTTTGCATGTTAATTTTTGAAGAGTTTGAACATGAATATGAGATGAATTTATGGGTTCTTGCAACCTCAATATATGTTATTTTAATTTGTGTAATTATTGTGTAAATTGAGTTATATTTGTTATGAGCATGATTGGAGAGCACTAAAGGTACGTGTTTATGTGATTTTGCATGATATTTGATGTTGGGTAAAATGGGTTTTGATTTTGATGAATTCTGGGTTGTGCGTGTTCGGCTGAGAATGTGAAGAACACGATGTTGTTGCGAGCGCGACGCTTGTCGTGATCACGACAGAATCATGAAATTCACCTTCTCGCGCAAGCGCTGAGATGTTTCGTCCGAGTCGTGAGGAGGCAGCACGACTCGGCATTTGTGCCAGGCATCTTCACGAGTCATGAAGATGTCTCACGACACGTGAAGATGCCTAATGCCTCATGCCTTTTTCCCTGGTAGGCGGTCACGAGTCATGAGTGAGGATCATGACTCGTGTCTGCCCCTTTCCTGAGAAGTGTTAGCATCACGAGTCGTGAGAGGGGATCACGACTCGTGACCCTCCCTTTTCTGCAAGGCGTTAGCATCACGAGTCGCGACTGCATGTGGGACTCATGACTAGCCTCTCTTCCCTGGCTACTGTCACGAGTGCGACTTCTTATAGCGAGAAAGACAGTGAGCCCTTCCTTCCCTATTTTGAAAATGAATTACACAAGCTTCTTTTACATGGGTTTTCACTACATGACACATGATTTGTCTTTTATGGTCTATTAATTGATAAATTATATGTTCTTAATAAGATTTGTATATGATCTGAATGTCTCTATTAATTGATAAATACACATGTATACATGAAATTGTAAATTATACTTGATATATTCTCTATTAAATGATCATTATTTTAGAACATGATTGAGTTGTTATCTGAGCCTGATAGTCAGAGTAGTGGTGGATAGATAAGTGCTTATCCAGGGTTAGAGTGTAAGTGCAGCTATTATATGTTAATTGCTACATACGAGCCCTGTTTGTGTCTTTGATTTGGCCCCGTCTGGGTCATATAAGATGTTTGAGACCTCGGTTTTCGGTATACCTCCGGGTATACATGATTATAAAATGTTTTGAGACCCATGTCTCGATATGCTTGGGATACTGTGTCCTATCAGTATCATTAGTACCCGTATCCACTAGTTAGCAAGTAATCAGGCTATTTTCTTAAGGTTGTTACATGAGATTAATATATATGAAACCATTATATATATGAAATGGATATATGTGACAGGTATATGTATATGCAATATGCCAAGATGAAGTGTAATTTTTTTATTTGGACACGAATGGCTAACTGTTGTATTTTTGAAGATGCATATGAATATTGATCACTTGGATATGAATGGTTACTTTCCGTTATACATATGTGTGTGATGAATACTTGTTATAAGCATGCGTAGTATATGTTTTTATGCTTTTGTTGTTATTAAGCTTATATATATGTTTGTTGCAATTATATGTACATGCATGTGTTGTTCCTCCCCACTAAGCGTTATCGCTTAGCACGGGCTCTTTTCCCGTGCAGGTGGCAGGTTCATTCTGGAGTCGGATATATGCAGGTTGGCCACTAGACGTCTTTAGTTTGAGTTGATTCTGTCTTTCGTTGTATTTTGTATTGTTATAAGTTTAGTATATGGAAACTAATTTTGGAAATGTAAAGGATTATTTTGTATATGTATATGTTATATATTTACCAACCCTTTTGTAAAACTATATGATTATTTATACGATTTGATTATCTTTATATGGATTCATTATCTTTATGATTTCATGTATCTATTTTAAGCATGCTCGAGTATATGTATGTGATTTGTGCACGTGGCGCTCCGGTATCCTTCCAACGGGGGTATCAGGGTATTACATGACCCATGGATTAACAAAGAACCCAATGGACGCATACAGTGTGCTGCGAAAAACCAACAGCACAAACTATCATTACTAAAAGCACATGCAGATGAATTTTTAGCCACCGTGTATTTAAACAATCTGAATAAACTGAAATGCGCCCCTTAGGGTATGAAAACCTTTAATGAGCGAACATCTAAATTTATTTGGATTTGTTCAATACACAAAAACCCACTTCACAAGCAACGTATTATGGCACATGCCCCCTAGGGGAAGTATATATTTCCATTACATGAGTTTTGATCAAAAGTGATGATATTTTAGGGTTACCCAAGTATGATCCCTGCCAACGGGTCTAGCTCGTCATGAGCATAGTAACCGGTCGAGTCATCATTTAATATACCGTAATGGTACGAGGCTTGGACTGGTGATTATCTTTAGCACTTCCCTACATTGAGTGAATGTAGAGTCGTGCTTCGGGAATACACCGGAGTCAAAAGAGGGACCAACCTAGCATAATTCTAAGGCTCTAGTAAAATGCAATGCAATTTTTCGAAAAGAGATAAAATTTCTTGATCCTAAATCCATTTACATTAGATTAACCAAAAGTACTTTCGGAGCAAAATCTCACGATATCCCCAGTGGAATCGCCACTATGACGCGCGAACCCCGCTCGGCATCTGGGTTGCTCTCGAGAGTCCGCTTTTAGGACCCGAGATCGAATGGAGGTTCATTAAAACTCGTGAAAGCTGATTGCTTCGCAATGGACAGGGATTTACCCGATTCTATTGTTGGCAATCAACTTACGAGAGCGTCTAAGGCAGGTATCACGGAGTCGCCACCCAATAAAATATTGGGAAATAAATTCTAACCTTATGACGTCAAAGCCAGAGAGAGTTCGGGACCTCACTCTTATTCATACTTTTGGTTAACGTTATGTGAATGGATTTTTAGGGTCAATTATTTTATCTCTTTTCTCACACGATTTATGCAAGTAAATTTAAAATGCATTACAAGCATATATAAAAAGTAGTAAATAAAGCGATAAATAAAATATAATTACAATTACCAAAAAATAAATATGGAACTATAATAGTGACAGAATAAGAATACATACATAAATCGGGATATTCATTTAAACGGGAACATTGGTTCCCAACTACTTATTTTACAAAAAAGTACAGAATTCTCAAGTCGATTTTATGAAAAAGGGACGAAGTGATCTTGTTTCAATGAAAAACGTAAACATTTTATTTTGGGATGAAAACGAGGACATTGGTCCATTTTTATTAACAAATCTTCAATTTAGTAGAAAATATTTGTGTGGTTGTTTTTTTTAAGCGCGGTCAAAAATCTTTTATTATTAGAATCCTCAAACAAATGAAAGAAAATAAAATAATAACACATATTTCAAAATAATAAATAAACCCTAAACTATTCGTCTTAACCGTGCTCCTTCTAGCTCCATGGACGAGCCACATGCCACTCACGGTTACGGTCATGACAGAAAATGATATTGATCAGTAAAGGGTTAAATTAAACTAAGTGATAAATAAATAAATAATTAATTAATTGAATTAACTAAATTGAGAATTAATTTGGTATAGTGAAAGTAAAATAAATTGATACAATTAATGAATATAAGACATAAATGACAATTATAATGATCAATGTCAAATAATAATAATAATAATAATAATAATAATAATAACGATGATGATGATGATAAAACAAATAGCAATACTAATGATGATAATAGCAATAATGCAATGTAATAATAACAACATGAACAAAATAATAATAATGATAATAATAATTACACAAACACAATGATAATTATAATTAATAGAGTTGGGATACGCCCATGACTCTATATAAGATTGAGTTCCTATCTAAATAAAATTGAGTTATTTAATCTGAATTAAATTACCAAATCTTATCTCAGAAAAGATTCTGAGTTAGACTAGGGTTAAGACTCTAGCCTTTAGGACCTCTAAAAATAGAGGTGAGGTCCTCATAATTTGGTAACGACAAAACGTATACGCCGCAAGGCTGCTTGTTCCCACTCACTTTATTTGTGTTAATCTTTCAGGGACTTTTAGATTGTGATCTAGCTGCTATTATCCCGAGTGGGTAAAAGCCAGACCGGTGACCAATAAAAGAAGATCCTAGTAACACTTCCGCAATGAGATTTATCGCGCTACAACAAGTATGTATCTATTGTCTCTTCTTTTATGTTTTCCCTTCATTGGTATCAGAGCCACATTTTATTGCGTCCTGGCATACGGCTTAAAATTGATCTAAAATTTTATAAGTAAAATTTGTAGATCTAGGAAGCATGAAACGCAACAAAAAATTTATTTTTTGTGTGAAAAATATATATCAGTGTATATTTTGGATCAATTTCGTGTATGTGTACACCAAAACACAAGGGATAAAATTGAATATTCGAAACGCTAGTCTAGAAATTGGGATTTTTGTTTTGTCAATTCCACTGTGTTCACAGACCCCGAGAACCCCCGGCCGGCCGAAATCCGGAGACGTAACTCAGTCGAGAAGGTGGCGCGTGGCTTGCACGTGCCACCACACGTTGGACGCATATGCGTGGGCTATAGCCCACACGCGCACAAACACGTGTCAAGGAGTGACGCATCCTTAACACATGGCCCAATAGTCGTGAGCCACGTGGCATACTGAGGTCATGCCACGTGGATCTGACGTGTCCCCTGGTGCCACGTGGGTGCCAGGTGGACCAATCGGGGGTTGATACGTGGCAAGGCTGAGGCCTGCCACGTGTCATGATGATGTGTCATCACTATCCACGTGTACCAATCAGGGTCCACCACGTGTCAAGGCACGTCACTGCCACGTGGCAAACAATGTCCACATGGTGCCATGTGACACGCGTCACACTATGGTGTTGACACGTGTTCGGCCTGGGGAAGTCGCGCTCACACTCCCCCTCCCTCTCGTCAGTGCGTGTCGGCGCGTGGGTGCTTCTCCGACCTCCAAATCAGCTCTATTTTTTTACGAAAATGTTTTTCCAAATATTTCGGATTTATTGGTCTATTTTTCTAAATTTTTTGATGACTATAAAATATTTTTCTTTATTTTTGAAATAAATATTATAAAATAATTATGGAAAATGTGTTTTCTATTTTTAAAAATATTTTGAAAATTTGTTTATGTGTTTTTATGTTCTTATTTGTTGATTGAAATGTGTTTTAATCATATGTGTTTATACGTTAGTGTATTAACCATTTAAATTTCTATAATGTGTTTCAGAAATGATAATAAGGACACCTATGATTCCTAAAACCCCGCATGGGATTGCTTTAAGAAATGCAAGAGTGCGTTCACTAAGCAAAATGAGAATGCGGAGGAACATTCGAGCTGATGATATTGATGCTATAGTGTGTCATATATTGACTATGCATGAACAAACGTAGGAGTGCATTTGGATAGGAGGTTTAAGCTTAAAAAGGGGTGACAGAGATAAAATCAAAGCATTGGTTAACTCTTTTGAATATCATCCAGTCCTGAGTGAGCTTTTGGAAACTACTTGGTACATAGGAGATAGAGTTTATAAGAAATCTATCATCCATTTTTTGGCTAGAGTTGCCAAAAGAGGAGTGTTGAGGAGCAATGTTCCATCTGTGATGAAATTAAGAAGTGGACGTAAAGTGCATCGTCCATGGCTTCATCAGCGAACTTATGAGTTCCCTTATGAGTTGATGAAGTTGGTCAAAAAATCAGTCCCTGTGTCAGTAAAGGTCTTGAGGAGATCTAGTTTTCTAGATTAGTTGACATGAGTGTCAATTATAGTTAGCGTTTGATCTTATAGGAT
The DNA here is from genome assembly GCA_947683425.1 of Excoecaria cochinchinensis. Classification (NCBI taxonomy): domain Eukaryota; kingdom Viridiplantae; phylum Streptophyta; class Magnoliopsida; order Malpighiales; family Euphorbiaceae; genus Excoecaria; species Excoecaria cochinchinensis. Next base: position 3,258 of record CANTUQ010000024.1, on the reverse strand, counting down.
TTATGTTTCCTATTATTATTATTATTATTTGACATGTGTGTCTTATTTGAGAATTATTGGATTTATTTATTGGTTGAATGAATGAGTTTATTCTTTATGGTTTTTAATTATTTTTTAATAAATGTGTTTATTTTAAAATGTTAATTGCCTTGCAATATTTTATGAGTAAAATGTTTGCATGTTTATTAAGTGGAGACTTAATAAAATAAAACCAATAAAATTTCCCTCATAAGTTTAAGAACTTAAATAATCCAATAATTCTGATTTACTATTCATGAAATCTTGTTCTATAAAGTTGGACATTAGAACTTAGAAGGTAATTGGTACTCTAACTAACCTTTTCGAATTTGAGTCTAATAGAAAACTTTATTAGGTTATTATTTCAGGTGTATAATAAATTGCATGTATTGCCTTATCTCCCACTAATAACGTGCAACTTTGTTCCATTTGAATCAGAGGATACAAATGGCATCTGCTTCCAAATCAATTATCGCTAAATTAAACAAAGACTTGAAATTAAATGGCAACAATTATGAAATCTGGAGTATGAAGATCCAGTATGTGCTAGAGGAGCAAGAGGCTCTCGAAACCTTGAGTTCGGTTATGGCTGAACCTGAGGATGGCAACACGGCCAAGCATAGGCGGGACCGAGATGTATATCTGGCATGGAAGAAAAAGAATTCCACTGCTCATAATCATTCTCCTGAGTGCTATGCAGTATGATATAACTAAGCAATTTCTCAAGTATCAGAACGCAATGGATCGGTGGATCGCTATACGAGAGAAGTTTGGAGGAGTGACTCTAACTAAGCTCCGATCTTTGATGATCAAGTTTGATACTTATCAGAAGAAGGCTGATCATTCAATGCGAAAACATCTCAGGGAGATGGAAAACATGATGAGCGAGCTTAGTGAATATGGTCATAAGTTGACCGACGAGCAGCAGGTGCAAGCTGTTATCCGTTCCTTACCCGAGAGTTGGGAGCATATGAAAATGCAAATGACTCATATGGACAGTGTGAAGACATTTGAGGATGTCGCACATCATTTGGAGCTAGAAGAGGATAGACTGGCATCGATTAAGGTCAATGCTGAAGTGCATGTGGCACAGTCCCGCTCTGGTGGAATGAGCTCCAACTAGAACAAAAGAAAGAGCTTCAAAAGTCGAGATAAGGAACCTGCCAAAAGAAATAAAAGGCAGAAGAAAGAATAGAATTCTAAGAGGTGGAACCTGCCAAAAGAAATAAAAGGCAGAAGAAAGAATAGAATTCTAAGAGGTCCAAAGGCAAGAAAAAGATAAATATTTCAAAAGTGAAATGTTTTAACTGCCAACAGAAAAGGACACTATGCAAGAGACTGCACTGTGCCCAATCAGGTACATTATTCTGACTCAAGAGTGAGTGAAATTTGTGTATCTAGTTCTGTATTACTAACTGAATTTCATCCTTTGTGGGTGGTTGATTCAGGAGCAATGGACCATGTAGTAAAGGATCGAGATGCCTTTGTAGAATTCCGGTGAATACCATATGGAGCAAAATATATATATGTGGAAAACAATGCAAGAGTGCCGGTTCGAGGGGTTGGCACGTGTAGATTAGTCTTAAGCAAAGGCCGAACCCTTACTCCTACATGATGTGCTTTATGCTCCAGATATTCATAGGAATTTAGTTTCTATTCTTGTGTTATTAAAACTTGGTTTTTGATTTACACTTTAAAAGATAACAGTGTACACTTATGTTTGGATGATGTCTATTATGGTTCTAGTTTTATTTCGAACAATTTCATTGTTTGTGGATATCGATCCTAACTTTATGAATAATAATAGTTTTTCTTTAATCTCTTTTACTTCACATAATAATGAGAATCATGTGAAATTGTGGCATGCTAGATTAAACCACATTGGACAAGATCGAATGAGTCAGTTAGCCAAAGCTGGTTTTACTAGGTGATTTAAATGAGGTTGAATTACCTACGTGTGAGCATTGCCTAAAAGGAAAACTAGTGAGAAAACCATTTGGAAAAGGAACTAGAGCTGAATTTCCATTGCAATTAATTCATTCTGACGTTTGTGGTCCAATGAATGTGAGGGCAAGGCATGGGGCCTACTACTTCATCACATTTATAGATGACTTATACAAGGTATGGTCATGTCTACTTGATTTCTCACAAGTCAGAAGCATTGAGTTGCTTCAAAACTTTTATGAACTTAGTTGAGAATCAATTAGATAAAAAGATCAAAAGCTTTAAGAACTTACCGAGGTCAGGAATATCTTACAGATGAATTTAAAGCCTTATGTGATGAAAATGGGATTGAACATCAGTTGTCCATTCCCAGAACTCCACAACAAAACGGTGTTTGCGAAAAGGAGAAATAGGACTCTCCTTGATATAGTTAGATCTATGATGCTATAGGCAAATTTGCCAATCTCCTATTGGGGAGATGCTTTATTAACTGCCACATATGTTCTAAATCGTGTGCCCTCAAAATCTGTCACATTCATACCTTATGAGTTGTGGACTGGTCAGCAGCCTGACCTAAGCCATCTATGACCTTGGGGTTGTGCTGCTTACGTCCATGATACCTCAAGTAAATTTGGTAAATTGGGACCAAGAGATAAAAAGAGTATCTTTGTGAGATATTCTGAAGTATCAAAAGGATACATATTCATGAGTGAGAGCAAGAGAATGGTTTTGTAACTGAATTTGAATCACGAGACGTCATATTCTTGGAAAATGAGTTTCCAAAGTTGGGGGCAAGTGAATCAAGATTTTACTTTCTATGAAACTCAGGAAGATGAACTGTCAGGATCACTCCATCCGAATGGGAGGGAATTAGAGGAAGAAGGTCAAGATCTTCATCCTCTATATGATCCGGATGTTCGAGACCCTAATTTGAGTAGGAGCATTCCTGACTCCAGTGGGAGTATGGCACATGGTCCCAATGGGAGTATTCCAAATTACGATGAATATATGAGACATGTTTATCAAGATTCGGAACTGCGTAAGTCTAAAAGGAAAAGTGTTCCTCGCCGATGATTTTGAGATCGAAGGCTTGAATGAAGCCCTTTTGATTACCCCCACAAGACGAGGAAAAGCCTAAAAAATATTCAAAGAGGCCTTCTCAAGCCCAGCTAAAGAAAAAATGGATCAATGCAATGGAAAAAGAAATAGCATCTATGAGATCAAACCGTGTTTGGGAACTGGTTGATCTACTAGAAGGACGCAAACCAATTGGGAACAAATAGATTCTCAAGGTAA